>QVNW01000718.1:0-104129 GCA_014825475.1 Pseudomyrmex flavicornis | reverse complement strand
CATTATAGATATATATAAATATTTTTTATATTACATGTATATTATATATATATATATATTTGATGATAAATTATTGATTTATCTAATAATATGCTTAAATTACTTCAAAATTAATTATAGTTGGAGCAAATTAGTTTTATAGAAAAAATATATTTTATTGAAATATTATACATACATATGTGTAATAATTTTGTTGTCAAAAAAAAAATTAATTAAACTATATAAATGTTGAACCATATAATGTTAAATTCTACATTTAATTTACGTAATTAATTTATACAGTATTTTATTATAACTGTAAGCAATAATATAAATGTAACAATATGTAACTTATTTATATCAGAAAGTTACAACTATGTGTCGCAAATCGATAATACATAGTCTTCTACATTATCGACACGACACGTTTCCCGCCTTTCTCTTCTTTCTCTTTCTCTTTCTTTCCTTCTTTCTCTCTTTCTCTTTCTTTTTCTCTTTCCTTCGCTCTCTCTCTCTCTTTCTTTCCTTTTCTCTTTCTTTCTCTCTCTTGCTTTCCTTCAATATTTCCTTTCAGTAATACTTATATATTTTATATGTGTGTACAATATATATTTATGCATAATAAGTTTTAAGCTTATATAACATTTGCATTTTTTAAATATCTGTACTTACTTTTTATTATATTAACTTGTCTCTGACAAATTTACTACTTACCTTGACACACATACAAGAGATGATTAACAAAACCGAGACATGAATCAGAGAGGATGCTGTTTATTACATGTATAAACCACAGTTATTCTTACTGTAATATATAGATACATTTTCTCTTATAAATTATTTTATTACATAATACATTATATATTTTATTCACATAAATATAAACATAATAAAATAGAACTTTATATATTTTAAAATAGAATTTTATATATTTAAAGTTATATACTAATTTCTAATATACATATGTTGCAAGAGGAGTTTATACATTTACATTTAATGAAGAATTAACTGTGTGCTCTGAAAGTAATATTTCTGAGCTCATACCATGATCAAAATATATTTGGGAGTGAGGTTGTACAGGTGTATAGCGCGCGTGATATGTAAATTGCTATACAACCGACAAGAGGAAGAGTATACGCAACTCAATTTTACTAAAATGCACTCAGCGTTCGCATATCGGTACTCTCGAGGAGAGAGGGGGAAAGGTTACTTCGCATAACGCTGGTTACCGCGAACTTGTATCAGCCGCTGAAATGTTCCGCATATAAGGCGTGTAGGGTATAGGTGCATAAGCGATATATGTATTATATCTACGTGCGGACAGAATTATATACAGATACAGACTGGCGGATATACGTGAAGTAACGTCACGACGAAGTTATACACGTGGGTTTTGTCGTGGAGCCATAACTAGAGATACGATGGAGTACATAGGATGCAAACCCATAAACCCCCCCACTTTATTCCGGCTCTTCCTCTCGCTTCTGGATCTTCAGACGGCGTTACCTTTACTTAGGGCCGAAACGGCCGCACCACCTACGGTAGCAAACACCTTTGACGGCGACGAAAGTGACGAGGGTAGCGAGTGAGACGACGACAGCGCCAGCGAAATCGAGCTCGCGCGCGTTTCCCTTGCCTTTCGATTATGTCGTCTGCTACGCAGTCAGACAGACGTCCGATTTCGACACGTTGTTTGTCGCGCGGTAACTTTGTTGAGAGCGGTTCCAAAAAATCGATCGTGAAACATATATATATATATATACATGTATTACATGTAAAAACGTTGACACAACTCGAACGTGAACTAGACCACGTATTGCTATTTTAAAAGTTAATAATTTCCGTATATATGAAAAAGTGACGAGGGTATATAGATGGATAAAGATAAACAAATTCGTGTCTCGTTCACCGCCTCGCGTATTACAAGGCAACATGGTCGCTTGTTCGCGGCGCGAGAAGAGCGCGAACGAACTCTTAGAGCGTAATCAGCACGTGACTCGGTCCGGTCACACGAATATCTCGGATACGCGTCTGTGTCGTTCGGTATTCTCGATGTATAAGCACGACAGGGGAGGAAGAGGAGGAACTCTGCACGAACTTATAACTGTGAACAGTTCCAGTCGCGACACACGGCCGGTTCGATCGGAGTTTAACCAAATCTTCTCGACCCGAGAGAGAGATTTTCGCTGCGATGTGACGCGGCCTAAAATTTCGTACCGCGGAGATTAGGAGCTTGTTGGTGGTTTCGCGTCGTCTCGCGTGATGTGAGAAAAAAAAAAAAAAAAAAAAAAAAAAAAAACATTATGGAATCCGCGTCATCGTGGAACTCCGGGAACATGTCCGTGATCACGTGATCTATTTTGGTGCGACGATACGATCGCAACTTGTTTATGCTGCGTTTGCTGCGTAATTACAGGTCAGTACATGTACATACGATGCCAATATACGTAATGTAGTATAATTGTTCGTGCAATCCCTTGTTTCGCCGTCTATACTATCTTACTCCGATATCGAGCGTAAGTTACAACCCGCGTATTTACTCCGACATGTCATGCGTAGTCGAGATGTGCGTTTCACACACGCACTTTCATAGATACACATTTACACACACAACCATAAGCACAGCTGAGAGAGTGCTATAGTAGTTAGGATGAGAGCCTAACGATGGCGCGCGGTGATATCCTAGAATGGGGTAGGACGTAAGGTCTAGCATAGAAGTGTCAATATTTTATACAAATAACTGATCGTACGCACACCGATCCTCTCGCCGATTACTCGTTTTCCATCATATGTACATTCGTCTGTCTATCGCAAATATATACGACGATTGAATTTGAATTGGCAACGGGTAATGAATGTAAGAATGTATGAATGTAATATTTTACACACTCGAACGCGCGGCGGAACGCAAGATGGAAAATAATATAAATCGCAAATTATTATCTTAATAAGAATTCCAATTCTGTTTGTGAAAAGATTGGAGGCTGACGTTAGAAGTTATTATTGCACCTATCTCTTGAGAATTCTCGCTGCAGAAAAAAATCTATTTTACATTCTCATTGAGTTAGGTTCGCGCATTTCGTTGAGATTCATTGTCAGTTTTACAACTGACCTTACACTATTTTTTAAATAAATCGCGTCGTCGAGATAATATTTTCAAACATCTCGCTAAATCGCAGCAACGTTTATCACATTTTATTATGTGCGCGCAATGGAAATGAAACGCGCGTAGTATCTCGCATACACACGTACAATGTGCATAGGATACGCGGTTCTTTTTTTTTTTTCTTATGGGAATATGTCTTGGATGAGCCCCGATAGGAGAGACGTGCGCAGACACGGGATTTTATATACTTTGCCGGTAAGAGCCGCAATACTAGTGCTATTACATTTTATAGTTCTACATCCTTACTAAATGATTTATCATTGTCCGCGCACAGATAATTACGGTTTCCTGCTGATCGTTTGATTTACTACAATTGTACAATTAAGCGCCGTGTCACGGATGAGATTTACGAGAGGGCTATATATAGCAAGGATATGTGTACAGTACGTTGGCGTCTCTTCGTCGGTGCATCTATACGTGACACTTACACACATCCTTTTACACTCCGGGAGATATAGATATTCTTTTTTTTTTTTTGTTTCTTGATGAAATTTTCGCGGGCGATGCAATTTTTCGCGTCCTGCAAACGCTGCTGCAAAGTCGCAAGTTCGCAATTTGTGTGTGATCTGAAAAAGAGAAACACGTATGTAATTTGCAAAACAATTAATTACAAAAAAATAATACAAAATATTTTTAAACAATGTTTTCCATAGATGTGGAACCTTCACCGCGCATTAATTTGTGCGCATATCGGAAAAATTTACATCTCATCATTTTTCTTCTTAAGGGCACTTCCGTTGATTACTCAATCTCAATCCTTTGAGGGGGCGAAGATAGAATAATAAATTACTAGATTAGCGGTCGCGGAAAAAAAATTGTGCATGTCCGATAAAATTCAACATGCGAGCGACTTTCGTGACTGAGAGAAATAAACAGACCGGTTGCGGTACATGTTGAAAAAAAATCGAGATGCAAACCCGACGTAGTGAAAATTTATAAATCACCCGTTTCTTCCGCAACGGTATCCTAAGTGCATGCTCGTGTGGCGGTCGGAAAGAGAAGGGGAAGTTCGACTGCATAGCAAAAAGCCGACTTTTGATAGCTGACGATTTTAGGCCCCGGTACAAAGTCCTCCCATGCCTAATCCACCGTCAAACCACCTCCTCTCTTACCACCGGGTTGCATGAAATATTTTGTCGGGGGGCATGAATAAACCGAACCACAACGTTTCCCGCACTGGCTGGCGCAGAGTCGCTGCAACATTTTCACGTGTCGTCCACATGCTTGCATGCTCTTGCCCTATCTGTGTTTGCGGCACACACATAGCTCACCTCTTTTTCGACCCACTGTCGCGCGTTTGCACGACGCGTCGCCATTGGTCTTCCAGTATACGAGCACAGCCGTGCATGCTCTTCCTCTTTTATTACGGCTGCGGTCCTCTCCTCGCGCCATGAAATTTACTCGCGCACCATCACAGTCAGACGGCTGGATGTAACATTGTAACCGGTTACACGGCCATACCCGCGCGATAGAAAAATTATGTGCTGAGCAAGATCCGCCACCCTGTTGATTATTGCCACAAAAAATCTTAGGTTGTAATTACATAAATCAGAAATATATATCTCGTAGTTTTTAGAAGAATGCAATACCAATCCAAATGAAAAGATAAACAAAACCAAAATGATCTTCTTCCAGTATATGTAGTTTTCTCTAGTAACAAAGCAAATTAGTATCTTTATATTTAACAAAAAAAAAAAAAAAACAAAGAGAAATTGTTTACTTTTTAAATTTATGATAAATTATTTACAGTGATCAAAATGATTGAGACATAGTTTTTGTTATTAAAATGTTTTACACATTGAAACTGATTGACAAAAAAAAAAAAAAAGAAGATAAAGAATAAGTTCGTGAAATTATTATAACAACGATGTGATTATTAGAGATCGATACGTACATTTACCTAAAGAAATCCAATCTACCCTAATGGTTCTTACGCATGAGCGCCCCCGATGAAGTTTCTCACCCTTTTATTTACATTGATGACTACACCCGCGCAGTTCCAATGTCGTTTGCCCGTACGTTCTCCGCACCGGAGATTGAGTAAACTCCTATTTATCCTGCCCACCTACGTGCGCACGGATCCTGGTCCCCCACTGCTCGTCCTTCGTCTAGGACCAATCGCGTTTGCTCGCATAAAGATTCGAAATCCTACCTGAAATCCTTCTTTACCTACTGGTTCGTTCGTCAATTACGGTATAATCCGTTGTTTACGGTATAATTTATCAATTATGTATCTCTAATATTGTATAAAAAAAGAAATTAAAAATTAAAATTATAAATTATATTTGTTTTTAGAATTACTGTGTGTACATATTTTCTTTCATATAATTAATTCAGTGATAAAAGTAAAAGAAAAGAGACGCGCGCGCGCGCGCGTAAAAGAGTGGAAATGTGTTCCAACATAACTTTGATTAGATCCCCAAGTGTCCTATTTCTCACTTACTTCTGTGCCGGGTTCCATCAATTTTGTCTCGTGTGTCGATCTAGTTTTTTCCCTTGATTATATTGGCTGGCAATGGATTTCTGTTTTTTTTTTTTTTTTTTCTGTTTCTCATTCTGAAATCGTAACACACAAGGTAACTAAATTATTCATGAAGTTTGGCGGAAAAAAAAAACATGATTTGTAACACATACGGAACATATAGATATGCTCAATGTTTATATATACATACGTATATAAATATACGCGCGAAGTTTTGTCTCGAAATGTTCTTGTTGGAGTCAGATTTTTCGTCATATACCTTCCATGTGTTTTTTACATTCCCGGTCTCTCGGACCGTGCGTTCGTAAAACCTGCTTGTAATATGGACGATACTTCGGTCGGAAAAGATTTCGCCCTAAAATATATCGTCCCCGCGCAATTTCATCTCATACCAATTGGAGAATTACAGCGGAATATCATCTGACATGTAACCCGGTACGTCCTACTTCGGGGGATTATTTAATGCAGTTTTTATCGCGGAACGGCGACAACACTGTGCGTCCGCAGGAGACTGAGGCTGGTCAGACGCGCGTTGCGATCTTGTCGGAAATTATTTCGCAGAATAATGTGTGTCTGTGTCGTGGGAATATTCTCGTACTTAAATTCGTCGCGGATCGAAGATGCCAGAAGACTTCTTAATTAGCCGGCTAGGTCGTCGCGCGCATATAACCCATGTTGTACATCTCAAAACCCGCATGACACTATCGTAAAAAGAATTCTTTACGTTCATACGCATACGCATCGTAGTTTGCAATATCTGATTTTATGTTTCAAGACGCAGACCAGCTTTGTCCAGCTGGTTATACCATCATGTTTGTACACTCCCCCTATTATTTCTGAATATTATGTTTACATATACGTACGGTTTGCGGCTAAATGATAGACATCTAATCGAAAAAATTGCTGTTACGTTCATATCGATGAAATTTGTTAATTAATTATATCGGTGGAATTTGTTAATTAATTGACAGAAGAGCGTCTCGAATGCGTTTTAATCAAAAGATAACACCGTGGCAATAATCATCGTGGTAACAAACATTATTAAGCAATATTAAGCGGTTCTTTATTTCCTTGTCAGAAACTTATTACCCGTCGTTATCTCGAATCGCATTTTAGTTATCGAAAGAAAGGGACAAATTTCAGAGAATAAGCGCCTCTTAACTTTTCTCATCAGGGAACGGCTCTTGTTCGCGAAATTTTATTTGCCTGCGCCGGAGACGTAAAGCGTATTACATTGTTGACGTGAAGATTGGCTACGTAAAAGCAACGTCGGACGAACAAAGTAAGGAGATCGGCATGGAATACCGTCGTCGTTGTCGTCGTCGTCGAATTTCCCAGAGAGAAACGTCGGCAGTCGTCGCGAGCGACTGATGTTAGTGCGCGCATTTCCGTGCGCGCTCGTATTTATGTATATACGAAACCATGTACCCAGGGATTTAGGTATGGATATATATATATATATATATATACACGTGTATATACACATCCATGTGCGTCTATCTCGATGGCGACGTTGCAGTCTCATTAGACTGGAAGTCGCAGAAACGAGCCAAGGGAAACTCGGAGCAAAGGGATATTCCAACGGACATGAAAACTTGGAGGTTGTGAAAACGTAGGAATATCTGAGCGCAATGGAAAGGGACACGAAGGGACGAAGGAAATGAGAGGAGTTAGATATAGAGAATAGAAGAGAAAAAGAAAAAAAGAAAGAGAGAGAGAGAGAGAGACAGAGAGAGACAGAGAGAGATGTATATATAGATCACCGAGCGTGATAGCGGAGAAATTTCTCCGTCGCAAGAACTTATTCGTTCTACTTATCTTTATGCATTAAAAAGAAAAAAAAAAGAATAGTAATAGAAAAGCACTAAAATTTACAAGATTGAACGTATGTAATAAAATGTAAAAATTTTTACATATCTGGATGTAAAAGATAATGTATCGTGACAGCAATAGAACTCGCTCAACGTTAAATGCGCGCGAGAAAAATGTGATCTGATATTTTCTCGATTTTCTCTCTGACGTAATCGTAATTTCGTTTTAACGAAAATTAAGCGACGGAAAAATGATTAAGGGTTTTGTTTATTTGTATTTGTTGGGGAAATATAGGAAATATTTTAAATGGCAACAGCCAATAATATTTCGCACATGAAGTGTCTGACAAAAACTTGAAGACTTTTAGATTACGGATAGACTACCGTCTAGACTCTGATCAACGCGCGGACTGTAAAACCCCGTAGGCACGTGATCTCCTATCGAAATAGCTTTCCCCGTACTTGCATACATATGTATTACACGGTGGTGCCCGGGAGAAGGCAATGGCGTAATATATTTAACAATGTCTCACGATATGAGACGTTTTTACGGAAAGTCGTTGGAATAGGAATTGCTCTTTGGGCTCCGCTCGAAGGCGGAGGTGAAACACATTGGAAACGAGTTTGTTCTTCTAGCTGACAACGTAAGCTCGCGGTTGCACATATCTCTATGTACTTATGTATATGTTACCGATGTACACGCGCACTGATGTAACAACCGCGTGACGACGACGCGCGGCATTTTATAACCGTCTCGAAATTCATTCCGTTCATTTGCCGAATACGTACGATGTTTCTCGGATTTAATCCCGTTCATAACGAATAG
Source organism: Pseudomyrmex flavicornis (assembly GCA_014825475.1). Classification (NCBI taxonomy): domain Eukaryota; kingdom Metazoa; phylum Arthropoda; class Insecta; order Hymenoptera; family Formicidae; genus Pseudomyrmex; species Pseudomyrmex flavicornis. Next base: position 95,865 of record QVNW01000718.1, on the reverse strand, counting down.
TCGAAAGTCTCGCGGATTTTTCGATTATTCTCGGCCAAATCCGCCGCGATGCTCGTACAATATAAAACTCGAGCGCGGATATATATATATATATACCGGTTTATATCGCGTCTCTCTGTTGTGTTGATTAAACTTCGTCCGCACACGTTCGGCGAGTGTGTGCGAACGCACGTGGAAGTTACACGTTTAACGTGACAACGAGAAGCAACCGTGTGAAATAACATGGCAAAAACATGTGTTTTGAAACAAATTTTTTCATTCCGTTTTGCTTTCTCGTGTGAGTGAGTTTGCTGACGATTAAATTTCGCTGACAACGCTTCAGCACAATTTAATATTCATGCGTTACACACGCTTATATTATTCGATTTATTCGAATAAAAAAAAAAAAAAAGAAATAGCGTGAATAAAGATATTAAATAAATCCGACAACAATAAAAAAGAATGAAAAAAAGTCTGCAAGAGAAACAGATTATTTAACTATAAGAAACTTTTCTCGGTGCTTTGTTTTTTGGTGATGAACGATCGCAACAATATTCGCTAGAACATGTAAAAAAGAAAGAAAAGGGCGCGACGAAAACAGGATGAGAGATGCAGCAAAGATGAGGGAAGATGAGAAGACGAAGGGGCGGAGGGGGCCAATGGAGGATCGGATCTATTCCGGGAAGGTTGAGTTAGGTTGCAACGATGGTTGGCTAGGGCGGTTGCTACGGCTGCTGGAGGGAGTGAAAAGACACAGGCAGGGGAGGGGGGAGGCGAGGGGCAGGATGAAAGGCCGCAGGGGTGGGTGGAGAAGGGAACGAAGTTGATTCTCAGGCGAGGTCACATATCTCGAAGCCAATCTAATACACTCGCCGAAGGAAGAGAAACCGGAGTCTGGTCGAACGTTTCGCCCGTTCGGATTGGACAATCGCGTCACACTGATCGCGCACAGGATTCTGGGATCCCCGTATAACGTCGCGATATATATTGAAGTGAAGCGCAATTTTGGAGTTTGTTGCCCTCCCCGAGTTATAATACCCGATGCATAATACGGAATGGCGAAACTTCACAGAAAGCGAAAACTTAATTGGGCGCTGATAAAAGAGCTCTGAGAATCGTTCGTTTTATGTCACCCCCGTTTCTGTGCGTCGTTTTATTATTACAGAACATTACACGATCTTGCGAAGGAGAAGTGCGTTTGACGTGCACTCACTGAGAGTAAAGAATATTTTTGTTCTTTCAAAGACTTTGTTTTCAACAATTTGTAGTAACGCGTGAAATGGAAAAAGAAATCGTTTTTTAACGCGCGTAATTTTTTTACTATTCAAATTGCAACGCTGATAGATTGATATCGAAATATTATCCGAGATCTAATAGAAATTTTTTAGATTCGAATTGTTTCTCTTGACCTCGGATAAACCGCAAGAAACTGACAAGATCGAGAGACCCCCGCAATTTCGTGGACCGTTGACCTCTAATGATAGCCATCATAAAACCGGCCGGAGAGCGAACTTGCGTAACAGACAAGGTGCAAGAAAATATATATTATGAAAGGTATATATGTGTTGCGACGTACTATGCGCCTGTGATCACTTTTTCCATTCTACTTCATTTTTCTTCACATTTTTTTTGTTTGTTTTTTTATATTTCCGACTGACTCACCTTTGACCCTAACTTTTCTATCGTACGTGCGTATGACGAGAGTCTTCTCGTCAGAGAAATGAAAAATGTAACAACTGTCACAGACACATCGGCGCTAAATATTACTTATACATTTTTTATTGTCCTTTTATTGCAAAAGTTTATTTTCAAGTTTTGTTTTAAATATAGAAAAGAATAAACGTTTTACAGCAGGGACAAGTAGGTAATTTTAAGAGAAGTTATTGAAGAAGATATTAATTACAAAATTTGCAATTACACTTCTTTTCAAGCATGTGAAAATATAATTAGTATGAAGAAAACGAGAAAAAAACACTTTTGTCTTCCAATTTTGATTCTAAAAGCGCTGTTTAAAATTCTCTACGTTTAATTTTGATAATGAAAGAATAAAAAGTACCTCGATGCTGAAACGAGGCACATTTTCCTGCTTGCTCATTTTCGTAGCATCGGGTGTTTTGTGCAAACCGAGGTAAATAGTCTACGCGTGCGCGCAGCATATGATCGAGAAAAGTGCGCAAGAAAGTGCGGGCGCTACACGGACCGGAGAGAGCCCGGCGAGCGGAATTCACTTAGCACGGTCGACGGCGGACGTCGGGTTTCATGCGGCAATATTTTCAGCGCAGAATCCAGTCGCATTCTCGTATTTTCTTAGACAAAATGTTTCCGCGCTGAGTAGAGTGAAGTTAATTGGACTTACATCACATGCAAACCTTCTCTCCCCACTCCCTCGTCTAAACGCACCGGACGGAAGTATAAAATATACGATTCCGTGAGATGTACATGTAATTGAACGCTCTAGGAAGAAATGCCTACGGTGAGACTTTATGCTGTTATCGCACGTAATGTTTGTCGTAATTCAACAAGTTGCTTGGCTGCATTTTCGTATCGCCGTGATTTCTTTCTTTCTCTCTCTCTCTCTCTCTCTCTCTCTATAAAATCTATCTCTTCTCTCTTTCTCTAAAAATAAAATTACGCAGCCCTTCCTATATAAGTATCACGAAAAACGGCGTCGAACTTATGCGCTATAAGAAGAAACACGATTTGAGATATCGGAAAAGCCGTAAAATTATTTGTTAAAAAATAAATTGCAGAAACTTAATGTCGCGCAGATAACAAACCTATCGTAAACATAGCGAACGGGAAAACATTGTTTGAGAGAAGTAAAAAAAAAAAAAAAAAAAAAAAAAAAGAAAAGTTTTATAAGAATAATATGGCTCAGAAAATTTTGGAATTTTGACAAAATAATAAACGGTATTTTGGAAGATTACCTTGGAATTCGTCGCCGCGATTTGTCTCTCTTTCTTCGGCGTTATTTTGTAAGAAACAGTGCGCGCATCCCGGGTCGATAAAATGGATGGAGAAAAGCCTTTCGTATATCTCACCTTATCTTGAACTTCGTGTGGATTCTGTTGTGTTTGCAGCTATATCGACGTATAAACGATCCCAGATGAATACCGGAGAGAGCTACAAAGTAACGACAAACAGGTGCGAATGGTCTTGTAATGCAGTCCGCATCCTCGTGGTAAATTATGAATTTGCAGAAATGCGAAACTCTGGAAAGCCTTAAAATATTTATAGCCTGAAACATACCGCGCTGAAAGATAGAAGTGAATATTTCAGATATGTTCTGCGTTCGATTTTCTCGAAATATAAAACTATTTTTTCATAACATTATTATTCGTTTCCGTGAGAGAAAATATAAACTTGTTTTGGAGACGTTTTATTCTCTTTTTAGAACATATACTTTATATAAAAAAAAAAAATTATACTCATAACATTATACTGTTACAAAAAAAAAAAGACAAAACGTGGAAACATACAAAATATTTTTTGTCATACAAGACAAAACGTTAATATTATTATTAACGTTTATATTTTGCGCATAAGAAAAATTATTCTCGACATTTATTTCTGGATTACAATTCGTAATTACTAGTTCGCATATTGCACAAACACATTTGAGCAGAATAATGTTTAATAAGACATGATCAAGATTTTCATTAGCTCTGCTGGCGTCACACGCCAATTCTTAATATTTTCTGCTTCACTTGTCCGTCGCTTCGAATCGCTCGGATTAACTCCGTCGTGAAGTTTACGACTGTTCTCGGAAACTGACATATTTGTCAAAGGGTACGCGACTTTATTTTATTTTTTTATAATTGAAACAATTCAATCGATGATTCGTAATTTTTAGAAAAACTATCTCACACATACAACAGATAGACGATAGTTTTTATTATCTATTGTCAATGGTTTTATCATCTATTATCTCTTTCACGTCAAGTATCTAAGAATTAGTTTTTATCGCGTTCTTAATCTTCGTGTCCTCAATGACTAACTCGGTGAAGAAAATCTATTCCTGGAAATATATTGCGCGCGCGGACATTCTACAAGCGTTGCATGGTCAAACCTATTTCGTCCGACAACGAAACTTTTCGCGAAGTCGTATAAGAGTTCTCGTGCCACTACTATGAAACTTTTAAGATCCCGCACCGGCGACATTTTGGTTTCCTCTGCGCACGTTGTGCAGAACTTATAAAGCTTAAAAGCACTTTCGGCTTTATGCCCATGCGCGTATCAGCAAGAGGATGCTTCTGAATGCAGAAGAAAAGGGACGAAGATAAGTTTTTGAGAATCAAGATGAATGTAGAAACTATATAGAAAAGTTTTTGTTTTAATTGCTTACGTTTTTATGTTTTAATTAAAAATAGCAACAGAGCGATTTTGGCCATCTTAGAAAAATATGAAAAAAAAAAAACAAAACAGAAATTTAGAACATAGAAAGAGATGAAAATAATTAGAAACCAGATTCTAGCGAAACAAAAAATTAACAATAATTCAAAATCCTCAAAGTTGGAAGTTTGATATTTTATAACAACGTAAGTTAGAAACTAATTTCAACTTAAATCCTTTTTATCGTAAAATTTGTAATAACTATACTGAGACGGATGAAGCAAATACACTGCCAAAGCGGGATGGCAAACTTTTCGTCTAGTTTGTGTAAGAACTGCTTGCTCACGTTAGAACTTTCTAGATCGCAGCGAACGACATTTAGGTCTCTCTCTTGGAACTTGTAAAGCTTAAAAGCACTTTGGGATTTATACTCAAACGTCTATCAGCGATGGCTGACGGGTCTTGGAAAAGGAATGATATCCATTGAAGGAAAAAAAAGCTTTCAATTTGTCAAGACTTTAAAATTTGATGAGGGTTATAAGTTTTATTTTTCGAAGTGTTCGATATTATTGAATACTTATTATATAAATCACACTATAGAGATGTGTGCGTCATAGAAATTTTTTATGTATTAAAATCGAGACACAAAATTGTTAAACAAACATGGTTCCTCGACACACAAGTGACTCATACGTAGTCAGACAATAAAGAAATTGTGAGATAAAATTTAGGAGAGGAAACCATTTTGCAAAAACTGCTATATAGCTGCTTATTATAGCCGCCAGGTGAATCCGTATACTTGAACATGATGTTCATGCCGTTGTATCGGTATCTTTCATCGTCGCAAATTATAGCCAGGAGGTGAATGCCACGGCTTAGTTACCAAGTTTCGAACTAATTTTGTACTCACATGAACCGTCCGTAATTACTGCCGGCAGGAATTGGATGTGCCGACATCGGGAAAGAGACTGTATTGGGAAGGGCTGGGTTCATGGCAGTTGATTGGATACGATAGGTTAGAAGTCCGAGACGAGATAGTAAGGAGAAGGTAGTATCAAGGTAGCAAACTTGATCCATTAATGGCACAAGGTTCGGCCCTCTTTATCGCTAACGCCGACCGAATAAGCTGGCTGGCGTTCGTTTTCTCCCTTGCGATCCTCGCATGGTAATTAGCCGCAAAAATGTTGCGAAGTGTATCCGCAGAGATACAAGATATTAAGAAATGTTCTCTTGCGATTAATATCTCATATTTTATTTTTCGTGATATTGATTTCTTTCAAAATGTCTTTCGTTAAAAGTTTAGACACGTACGAATTTTACAGTGTCGAAAAAATAATTAAAATATATAACATAAAAATATGACATTTAGATTTTTTGTACATGACATTTAGATTTTTTAACATTAGTATTTTTTGTTAATTTTTTAATATATTTTTGTTAAGTAGCTGATTTGTTGCTTGCTAAATTTGCATTTATAATACTTCTTAAATATTTTTAATAAACATCTAAAAATAAATTACGAAATCCTATCGTTCTGGTTGCGGAAGTGACAGTCCGTTGACTTCAATAAACATGCTCAGCGCCGAGAATTGATGAACACGTGCGTACTATATAATAATTGATTGCGTAACGTGAATGCTACATTACACCATATGTTCCCTCTTCTTTTTATTATTTACTTTCTAAATTAAAATACGCGTATATGTACCTATAAAACTTTTATACTTCTAATGTGAAATTTAAATATGTATGAAATTTAATCATTTATATTCTAGAACGCCGAGAATTGATGAACACGTGCATGATAATTAATTGCGCACCTGTGTCATATTAAATACGTTCTCTTCTTTCTATATCTAATAAAATTTTTATAATTCTCTAATTTGGGATTATAAATATGTGTGACATTTAAATATTTATATTTTTCAATATATTACAAAAACCACTACAGATGATGCGCGCGCGCGCCATCGATGTTGTGATTATAAATATTTTCATATGTTTTTTAACAAATCTCAAACTGTCAAAAGTTGCGACAACAAATAGCCAAAAGTCAATCGGCATCGCGGAAAACCGCCATCAATAATTATATCAAGACAAATCGAGAGAGAATCGAATCTGATTCTTTAACAATACGATAGCAGAGTAAATAAAATTCATGAACCGGTAAAGTCGAGGAACACTTGCCACTGTCAATCCACTGGTCATCACGCTCGTAAAACTGTCCAATTAGCGATTCACTTCCGGGTCCAATGCACTATCGTACGTGGTTGTCAGACTCGTTGGAACAACAAAAAGGCTGAGCGAGGCTGCGCGGTGTTGAATGTGTGTCTAATTAGCGATTCGCGGATGGGAACCGCGCACGCGATTAAGTCACGATAGTAACGTTACTGCTGACGGTCTGAAGGTGAATGAGCAGCAGAAAACATTTTACATTCACGTAATAACAGCCACCCTTGCAGACGTCCTTAGGACTGAAGGACCCGAGAGAGACCAACCCTTTTTTTTTGCAGTGGTGCACATAAAGCACAAGTAGGGGGAAAAAATGCGGGAAGAAATGCGGCCCGTTTTTTCGTACACGAATTTATAACGGTGTTGCCTTTCATCCTCCGTCAGTTCTCGCCATCTTGTCCCGTCTCTCCCACACCGAGAGAAGATTACTCGAATCTGTCATTTTTTTTTCCGAGGGTAAATTTCATAAAAACACAAAATGTCAGTGAAAAAAAAAAAGGTCAGGCAATAGTATACCGCAGGAAATAGCATACATTGTAAAAAAATTAGCAACCGTGTGTCGGCCGAAAATCGTCGATTATGCTATGAAAATTGACTGTCGGTTTTTGTCGGTACTCAAAGTAAATTATTTTCCGAAAAACTTCAACTACAATGACAACAATTCTGAAAGAATTCAACACACAGATACGTTGAATTATGTGACAGTAACGTTCCTATGCTTAATAGCTTCTCGTAGTAAATAATGCATGATATTTTTTATGTTTCACGCCATTTTAATACGCCAAGATAAAATATGATAAGTTAGAAGTCTCGCTCGGAGGTTTCTTCATTTCATTGGAAGTTAACGACGAAAAAGAATGAAGTTCTCTCACGATAGGCATCTAAAAAAAAAAAAAAAAAAAAAAAATAGTTGACGAGTATATGCGGTAGTCTAATCTTCATGTGTGGCCGATATTTTTTCCCGGCGAAGTTCTCGATTTCTCGATGATGCGCGGTTGGCAATCTCGGCGCATGGATTAACATACTCGATTTCCAGTTCGGCATAAGCCCAGACAACCCGTATTGGGTATCGTTCATTAAAATAACGGGCATGATCTTCGTAACTTTAATGATGACTCCACCCTTTCTCCCTTCGTTTACGATCGGACGTTCCGCGAGGACATCGGGGGAATGACGCGCTTTCTCAAAACCGTCCGAATCATATTCACACAGAAATTAATGAAGAATACGTTTAATAAATAAATGTTTTCAGAGGTAATCTTAGCCGGAGAGTATCCGATGGTAAACAATATAAAAACAGAAGAAAAAAATTCTCTCATTTATTACAACTCGTTGTGAGTTTTATCGAAACGCGAATCTTTAAATACCGCGAGTTCATTTTGCGATTCACTCCATGCGAAAAGATATTAAAGATATTACGCATTTACGAGAAGATGTTTTATAGGTTGTCTATATTGTACAGAGCGCAGCTTGCTGTCTCGATACTAACTTACTCTCTCTTTAGCAACAACGAGGTTATCGTACACTGTTAAATAATATTCCGCAAGAAATCTACTTCAGGTCGTGTTCAATGCGTGCCACAATGTTGCTTTTCATCGGCGGCCGCCATTTAATATCGCGGCGCTTGACCACGTGAGCGTATTTCACGATCTTATCGTTGCTAATTTATTCGAATTTGCTCTTTTTATCTCGCGACTTTTTTTTTTTTTGCCGAATCGTGACGTGTCACGCCCTCGTGTTTAGTTGCGAGGCGGGGATGGCCGAAGAAGGAGAGCAGGCGAGGAATGACACCGGGGAAAAGAGAGAGATCGGCAATGTATTTTAAGCGATCGATGTAAACCTGTAGTACAAACTGCTCTTTATAGCCACAACCGGCCAACCCCGGCTTGATGGTGTTGCCGGAATGTTAGAAGTTTAGAGCATAATCGTTGCCTCATAAAAGTGCATGATGCGTTTTTAAAGGGTGCTTCTGTGGAGCAATAAACAGGGGAACGTACCAAGCTCCACGTTGTAATCTCCGATCTCTCTGTTACTAGCTCGACAATCACGTTCTACAAGACGCGATATAAGACGCGCGCGGTAACTTCTATACCTCGCGATTCAGAGGTTTTGCCTTTATCTGCTCGTGTTAATCAAGAATCCTGATATTAGAATATCCCGTTAGTCGGCTGCGTAATTCATTTTTTTTTTCGCAAATAGCTACTTTCATTTGCAAAAACCTCAAAGGCGTGTACTATGTTTTTAGTGGACGTTCTCGGAGTCAGGTGAATATATTAGCTATGTATTTATGGCTATCGCACGGTAACGATCTAATGATGGTCTATTAGCGATGCCGATTGCTAAAGTCGAGTCAATGAAATGAGTTTGCGCAAGCTAATGAGCGAAAATGTAGTCTTGCGTGCGAGAAAATGTGTGTTTTAATGTTATTAAATATATTTATATAATATATTTATAAACGTTTTTTTTTTTTTACGACAGAACTTCGTATCGTATATTCTTTGAAATTTCTCGTTCACTGAAATCATATCTGCGTAATCGTTATACGTTTATAATGTCTTACTTACTATCTGCTTATTACTAATTATTATTACAAATTGTATAAAAATAATTGTGATGTTCCAAATTACTTCTCAAAATTTTTGTACATGCTCCATCGAATCTCGATGTACATACACGTTGATGCCGGGGCGTGGCATTTGATTTTCCCAACTCTCCGTGGTGCACCCTCGCCATTCTGGGTGCGGAAGGTACATGACACAGCGCTCTTCTAAATTCATATTCGACGATAAGTATTCCGTGACTCTTGACATAAGTGATTGGTCGACAACTGCTGCCCGGATGACGACTCCACCTCGAAAGAAAGATCGCGAGAACGCGAGGGTGGATTGCGTGATGTCGGATTTTGCGTTGCTATTTTCGAATGTTGAACATGTGCGAAAGAAAGGGACAGATAGAGCGGGGGGAGAGGGAAAAGAAATGGCTATCTCATGATGCCACGGTTTTACGAGTTATTCCATTCTAAAAGAGAAATGCAATTTGTCCCGGAACTTTGCGCGCGAATTGTCCAACTGGAACGATTACGCGGGAAAATGTCGGCCGAACAAATTTCAAAGGCATGGTTACCGAGAAATTTCTTATCTGCAACTTTAACCGTGAAACAATTTTGCCGATCGATATGCGCGATACTCATTGTTGATAATTTCTATTATTAGTTACGTGTGTGTTTTATTTTCTTGAATAATGTGTGGTTTGTGTACGTATTTTATTCTTGAAACAAGATAGACATATCTTTATTAATAATAATATTATTTATACTTTTTATTTATATAAACTATCACGTCGTGATTATAGAAAGATCCAAAACTTTTACGTTAAAATAAATATTTTTCAAAAATTTTTTATTTTTATTTTTCTTGTACATTCACGATATTTAGTTTGTTTAACATGTGTTTTCTTGCTATGTGTTTCTTTGAATGAAAAAGATATAAGTGAAAAATCCATATATTTCGGTTTTTTGACCGTACAAAGGAGAGTTTTTTTTTGTGGCCGAAGAAAAGCGAGATCTGGGCGTTTCATGGAATGAATAGCGAAAAAAAAAAAAAAAAAAAAAAGTAGTGAAACGAACAGATTAGGAAAAACGTTATGCGAACCAAAAGGGATAACGATGGAATGAAGTGAGAAGTGGATGAGTAAGACGAATTACAGAGAAAGGGTGAGATTTTCGGAATAAGTAGTTATCTTCAAAGTCAAATTATGTAACACTATTAAATAAGAACTGGTGTGTGAAATAATGCACGCAAGAAAAGTCGGATTTTTTTCTTTTACCATCGGATACCACCAGTTTCAATGTAATAGAAAGGTTTCGTTTTTTTAGAGGCATCAAATTACCGGTTGTGGTAGTAAATAACGTTTTTCTTGAAGCGAGAAACTCATTTGATCGAACAAGGAAGACTTTGTAGAAACATTCAAATGCTTTAAAAAGAAGAGAGAGAGAGAGGCGGGCAAACCGTTTTCGTTTCGGTCGAGTGAGCTTAGGGAAAAAGCCTCCACCCTTAAAGTAGAATTCACTCCACCCTCGCTCTTAGAAGCTCACCCACCGCCATTACGTGGTGCTAAATTTCACTTTTGGTTCTTTATTTTTTTTTCTGTCTGCGAATTATTAATGAAACTATAAGAGAAAGAGAGAGAGAGAGAGAGGGGGTGCAACTTTTGTGAGAGAAATATCTTATGTTTTACTAATTCGTTAGCTTACGTTTCTTTAAGTGTCTTACGTGTCTTTAAGTGTTGCATCTTTCTCTACATTTACACATAAATATGCGAGTAAGCTCGTACAATTAATCTAGGATAGCTATTAACCCATCTTCGACGAAGTAACACGCCGCTTCTTATTATTTACATTCTTGACTGTTCTGCAGAAAATTAATTTGACACTCGCACGCGTAACTTTGAAATTCATGCAGCAGAGCTATAAACGTAAAGCCTACTAGTTGTCAATGTGTAGCTTGCCTTTCTGACATACATTGTAAAATACGACATTGCTTTTCAGTGGTAATGTTTCGGTCGTATGATGCACGTTCGATTTGCACGCGAGTAAACGCAGTGAAACTCTTCAGAATGCGCGACGCGGCGCGACGTCGCCATATCTTCACATAATCCTTCATGAATCTCTGGCAAACATTTTATATTGCGAATTTGTAAGCAAAAGAAATAAGAAAAATACAAATAAATAACATCTTCAGCTTTATGATTATGTTCTTAATATTAAAAAGGACAAAAATAAAACAATATCTAAATAGGTAAACAAAAAATAGATTTCCAAGTTTTGGTTTTTATTTAAGTAATAAATGCAGTTTCTTTGTGCTATTTATTACCAAAGTAGATAATCTGTTATTTTCTAATAATAAAACAAGTGCGAATAAGAAAGTTCGCAATTGAGAAAAATAAAGGACATATGCTCACGTTATTCTAAATCATAACGCGCCATTTAATTCTGTTTCCGTAGATATAATAATGTGTCTGTCGCACAGAAGGTATTTGTTTAATGAACTCATTGTCAGACATGGACTCATGTCTCGTTAAAACGTGAGATATGAACTTAATGTGTCGAACAGAGGCAACGCACCATTGTAAATTTCCGCTTGTATGTTATAAAAATTTATTTCACAACAAACGAAGTTTTATTGTCATGTAAATAGTGTATTTCAAAAAGGAAACCAAAAGTTTACAATCTGGGGTTCTTACTAATTTTTGAGAAAAAGACGTAGCTCTACATGTAGAACTTGTACATTAATAATCCTTTTTTTTAGATATTTCTTCGATTATTTCGACTCTAATCGAGAAAGTCGTTAACGCAAATTGGAGAACACAATAATAATAGCTAGCAGAATCGATCGTTGCGTCGGTAATAAAGTACACCATGTAGGTCCCCCTAAGTCACTGAAGGTTACCGGCAGGGTTATGCGATCATGACGACAATCATGACGACGATCTATCTTCTTAGTTATGTGTTTACGCGTTTTGTATGTGTATTCTCTATTTATATTATTCATAAAATAAGTAATAAAGAGAATAAACATATAAAATATTCTAGCACTATGTTATACAATAATATTTTGAGACATGAAGTTGCGGGAACCTGAATTTTAAAATCTTCCTTTATACGCACATTTTTTAAATATTAAGTAATTTCTCTTGGAATAGCATTTAGTAACTCATATTTTAGACACAATCTGCTGTAATGTATGCAAATCGAGCAACACAAATCGTTTTATATAATGAGTATTTTGTTTATCGATTTTCTCATGAAAATGACATGATCGCCGCGAGGAAGCGATATCTTCTATTCCATTCACGGCGCAATTTCCTCTCTCTCTCTCTTTCTCTCCCTCTCTCTCTCACTTTCTTCAATCTATCTGTATGGAATTCTGTCGATATTGCGCATGCGCTTTGATACTCGGTGCGCAACCATGAAGCAACGGCGTGGGGAAATGGCAGGAAGTAAACGGGTTCGAAATGGGGGGTTGGTCGCCGTCATACACCGCCATGACGGCTCAATTCGTTTTCGAGCTTAGCCGAGACTCAAACCAACGAGTCGGTCGTTACCGTTAGCGGAATGGACCCTGGACTAACCATCCAATATACTCTCTCTACGACCTATTTCAATAACCGCCATACAGATGACGCTGTAATAATCGTTGGATCTCGATGATCTCGATGCGTTGCGCGCGCAGAATGCATATTGCATCGAGAAGTGATAAATCCCCCGGCAGGCTGCTCTCAAATAGTGATACGCACGCGCGCTCGTACAATTGTAATCCCGCATTTAATTTTACAGAAGAGAATTTCTTATTTAATCTCTCGAACGCATCTCTCAATGTCAATAGGCACGACAAAAGAATGAACATATTTTGCCTACGGTTGAAGACGTGCATTTATTTTTTTATAATATACGGGACACAAAAATACATATACATCAAACAAATGCAACTTAAACTATACCAGAACTACATAGAAAAAAAAATTATTTCTTATAGGAAAAACTAATTGAAATTATAAAACAAAAAGAGACAGAATATATTTTGATACTGTCTCCTTAGATGTTTTTTCGAATAAGCTTTTTCTTATCTTAACAATTTGGCAATAATAGTTTTTACATATGTGCTTTCTGCTAATTATGCAATATCATATTAAGTTGTCATGCAGCTATAAAACTTGTAGTACAAAAGCGACCACCTGTTGATGCGAAACATTAACCCACCTTCTCTCATAAAGGTGGATGTTAACTGCCATCATCATCCATTTGTGGTAGCTATTTCGTATTTTGGATCACTAATTCCTATTGTCGCGTGAACGCAATTTCCTCTTAGATATATTGCGCGATCACCCAGTATAAGGCAGTATTTAAAAATAAAAAACTATTTTGACAAACTATTCGCTTTTCCTTTGAAATCTTTGTATTATATTTGTACGTCAGAACAAAAAAAATCTCATCTGTCTTATTTACGGACAATCACGGCCTGTGTGTGCAAATTCAACGTGTTCTTGCAGCTAATAATAGTAACTTTCGAGATCCATGTATCTTCTTGTTTTAAAAATACCTTGAGTTAAAAAAAAAAAAGTACAACAAGAATCTGGATTAAAATGAGAATGATAAGGAGATCTGATGGGATGCTTCAGCTGCGTTATATTTTCCAACTAGTCGCGCGCTGCCGCTACCACATAATATAATATATTTTTAACAGTCTTAAAAGAAAAAAAGAAACCAGTAAATGAAGCTTCGAGGCAGAGTAAATCCGAGATACAAGCCATCCGATGCTGTACAGCGATAGGATATACTACTCAGCGCCGCATACACGTCCGAATACCACAAGTTATTTGTTTGGCATCAGCCTCGCGGATTTTATTCTTTCAGCCATGACATTACTCTAAATCATGTTTGCACCCGTATCCCTTTGCCACGGCGAATCACGAGAGTGCATTGAGGTCGTGAGAGCAAAGGGTCGGGGGAGAGGGGAAGGGCGACATCGAGGTAGAACAAACCAGAAAGAGTTTGCAGAGAGAGAGAGGTAGGGAGCATACCAACCGTGCAAGGAAAAGAGTATGGTGGGTGGGAGACTCGGGTCTGGTAAGATGCCTTTTCATTCTCGTAAAGAGCCGCAACGAAGGAGAAAGACGAAAGAAGCGGGGACGAGGAAGCGGCAGAAGAGATCCGTGAAATGATGTTTCCCTCCGTCTCAACTCCATCTGCTGCCATCCGTACGAAACGAGTCGCCAGGAGTCTACCACTACTCGTTCACGATGACGACGGGGAAGACAACTTTGTAGCTAAAATGTATTTCACGGACGACATCGGCGGTGGCATCGAACTCGATTGGTGTTTTCGATGGTAGGGGAGATATTATTGTAGAATGGAACGACGGAGTGGGGCGGATGGAATGGGACAGGGCGAGTTAGTGTGCGCGGGGAAGAAAAAGGAGAATCATTCGCTTCACTTCGGAATCGAGAGTGAATATCTTCTTCGCATTCATTTATATATTCGTGATTATTTTATCTTCTCTTTGTGATCATCTTCCTCGCAGAAGTTTTTCTTTTATTCTCTTTTCTCTTCTTCAACTCAAAGAAATTATATATAAACAAACACTTCGGGATAATGTAATTACTCGGATAGCCAATAACTTGAACAATAGACGACTGTAAAATAGAACGAAGAGAAAGTTATAGAAGCTGGCTCTTATTTAATTTATCATAAAATATTTTCAGATATTTCAGGTGTCGTAAGTTTCTTACGACGTGCTTCGGAATTAATCATTGATATTTAAAAGGCGATTAACGTCGCAAGTAGACCCGAAAAGAGATACTTAAGAAAAGCGTCTGCCATCGGAAGAAATCCATTCCTAACAATTTGCAAGACATTACGTTTACGGCGCGCGAGCAAAATGTTCCTTTCGTGATAAGTGCTGGACGAACGGACCCGTTCGACGTGAAGTTAGGTGAGAGACAAGAGAAGGGGTAGGTTTGTGGTTGGGTGGTTTGTTGGTGGAGTTATATACTGCCTCGTAAAACACGATCATTGCTTTATTACGTGCTCCCTGACGTATACCAGCTAATTGTTAGGTGTGAACACATTTATAGGCAGGTCATTCTTCTATTCTTTCGGTCTTCTCTTTTATATTGCCGTAGAAAGAAAAACGTTGATCATAAGTTTGCTTTGATAATAGTACAACTTGTTTGCGCTAACTCGGTTAACTTTTTAATAGCTCTCTTATTGACATTTAAACATACAAATACAAGGCTATTATCGCTGTCATAAATCTCGGCGCGATTTAAGATTCTCCTGAAGATTTTACATATCTTATATTATGTAAATATGTACGCGATAATCGATTTGTTGATTTTATTAGCGAACAAAATAAAAGATCATTGTTGCGAAGTTTAACTTAGAGTAACATGAATATTTTAGTTTCGCTTTGCTAATTGTATTGACATAAAAAATACTAAACACGTAATATACAATTTTTATTAATAACAAATATTGTTGTTAAAATATATTTTCATCGCATGTACGTATGTATTTGCTTATTACAGTTTGTTTCTCTCGTATTTATTGAATATTAACAAGTTTCTCTGTTTATCAGTAACATGTAGCAACAATATTTTTTGTCTTCTTTTATTTACATTTATTTTTCCTTATCTTTGTCAAAAGATGTCGTAAATACACATAAAAAATTCACAATATACCGGAGTCTGTGATTTGTTAGTTGAAGCACCACCTTTGTAGAGTAGCAAAACGGCGCGCCAGCATGCAACGCGAGCGTAGCGTCAAAGCCAGAAATCTGTAGAAAATCAATAGAATTAAAAAAAAAAACATTAATATTATACATTCGCAAAATAAATAATAAATGACGATGTTTGATATTTTTAAATTAATTACAATATTTTGAGCATCGTCGACTTGTGATCAAAAATATTGCAATTGTAGAGATAAACAGAACCGCGCAGTAACACGCAAGGTTTTTATGAAGCAACGTAATGTACAAGGACTCAAGAACTTCCACAAGATATGCGCGCGCGCGCGCAAGTACCAGTTTTTTCTTAACTGTACGTGATATATCTTTAAACTATGTAAATGGAATTCCCGCAATAGCGTGTTTTTCCTGAGAAACATGGAACTAGAAAAGAAATACAGCAGAGATACGTCTGAACAAACACCAAAAATACTTTGGTAGCCTCCTGAAAATCTTATGCCTCCAGTGGCTTTACGCTCGCATACTTCCGACTACTTCTGCCGGGGCGCTTTTATTTTGTTTTCTCTTCTTTGAACGACTCTTCGTGGCGACCGACACGGGCCACGAAGCGCGCATATTTAAGAATGGTACCTACTGATTGCGGGCTTCTTGAAGAGATTTCTTCAATTAAATTTAATTGAGTTTGCGCAAAATGGAAGACTTAATCGCGCGTTTAACCGGCTTAATTAACCGCGCGCCGACGAGAGGTAGCCACGGAGTTAAGATTTCGACGATTATCGATGTCGGCTTGTGTCTCTTTAATCTACGGAAATCCAAAACATGCAGAAACATAAGAAGAGAGTACGTCTAATTTCGCTTCTAAATTTCAAAATCAGTAAGTTTTAAATTTTAAATTAATTTATTAATTATTAATTTTTGATTAACTCCAAGCACAGGGTTTTAAACATTAAATTTTAATATTATTTTGTGGAGAGGAAGAGAAAGAAAGATGAGATATACTTATAAAAAAAAAAAAAAAAGTTAAAATTGATCCACCGAATGCAAACAGAGATTTATAGAGACTCGCACACTGGGTGGCTTAAATGTTTCAACATAGTCGCATTATCGTTTCCCGGCATCTCAGGGGGATTTTACATGATCATCGCGTGAGAGAGAAAGAGGCGGCGGCGGACGCCGGTATCAAATTCGCCACGCGAGAAGTTTATTCTATTGGCGTGTATCAGCGCGTATCAGCGTTTCCGTGCGCGCAAAGAAATGGTGGAAGTTCTCGCGTGGGCGCTCAAGTACCGATACTTACGCGTCATATTTTCCGGCTGGCGCTGCCCACGCCCGAGAGGCTATCTCGATGCGCCTCTCTCGTGTGTGCACTTCCTTTCGTTCTACGTGGCGCATATCCAGGCGCCTTCGTTCGACGAATACGGCACGTATACACCGCAGCCACGTACGAATTTTCGTATTTGGCTGAGATCACGTTTGGATAAAATGGCAGCACGGATCTCCTTGCTGACGCCGATATATATCCGCCTTCCAACGTGGCGGATAGAACACGAATACATGCCCCATGGAGCAGCTGGACACACCCATGAGTAATCCCTGTCGAATACATACTTGTAGAGACGGGGTGTGTGTGTGTGTGTGGTGTCCACGCTTTTCTTTATCATCGCGTCGTCACGTATCGCGGCTAAGGTAGCCGAGGTGAAGCCGGGATCCGAAATACGAAATAAAAATTCGAGCGACCGACGTCTAAATCAGATGAAATCTATCGCAAATCCGAGGGTTTTTTTTTATAGTTTTATAAAAAAAAAACGAACGTCGTTTTAATACGTGATTTTTGTTGTATATTGCTAGTTTGCGCTAAGATGCAAATTATTTTTATCGTGTATATCTTTTTACGGTTGGTGATGCAATATTGTTCTGAAATGGCGAATGGGAAATTTCTGTTTCAATATGAAGAAGATTTGTTATGACAGAGCAGAGTAAAATAAGAATGAGAATGTCAGACAGACAGACACGGCGCGAGGTGTGTGTGTGTTCGTGTTTATAAATATTGAATGCTGGGAACTTGGGCGGGCAGAAAGAAACCACATCTCGTTGTTTTACAAGAAATTCAATAACAAAACTGTTTCAACGATTAGATACGCGCAATCACTATTCCCTTTGATGTGCTTATGGGCAAAATATGACGCGAAAACATTTTTTGAAGAGAATGACGATTCGTCAAATTAATTTTTTTTATAAGTAATAATATTAAGTACAAACTTACAAAAATATTGAGCAAATGTTTTTAAAAAAAGATGTAAAAATGTGACGTTGTTGCATGTGATAATTGCAACAACGGTATTATGTTTCTGTTGCAAAGCTCTAGCCGAAGAGCTTCAAACAGGCGTGTCAAAAGGTTAAAATACAAGTTGGAAGGCTTCCAGAAAAAAAGCTGTATTTTCGCACGGCCTGTATCCGTGCGAAATTAGCCCGTAAACAAGCTAACTCATGAAACTCCTGATGTAGATGAGGCGAACATGAACAGGAGCAATATTTTTCCTTTCTTCGTTAAAAAAAAAAAAAATTCTAGATAGAGCTAAGTGTCAAAGAATTATAATGGAGGTTAAATATTCAATTACATGCTTTATTTACATTGGAACATTGCCGTTGTTAAAAGAAAATAATACGTAAAACTGGCACAGAATGGAGGTTTCTTTGATAACCATCGCCAATGTATCTACATAGTCCATTTGCATTGTAACTAATAGAAAATGGATATCCTTATCTTTGTTTAATGTAATCTATACTTGTGTGGTAAAAAACTTCTGCCCGCATATGCGCGAGTTCATATACATGTTCAATTTAACAGAGCGTGCTCGGTTGGAAAGTAAACCAGTGCGCATTTAATTTTGTTAACCAATCAAAGAGTTATTATTATAACCACGATAATATCTAAATAAAGTTGAAGTCGGAAGATAAACGGCAAAAAAAAAATGCGCGAAACGACTTAATTACGTCGCAATTCGATGCCTACACACAAGTGTGTCATAATTTTATTAAACATAATAAGTTGCGCAAATTTTAAACAGACACAAGATCACTGCCGGAAAATATACTCCATGTTACGTCTGTGCCATCTTTATCATACGAAATAACGTATACCAGTCACGTTGTACACAACTGTAACTCGGGAAAATGCCCGCGTGGACCTCCGTGTGTGAGTGGCTAGAGCAATATGGACAAAAATATCTTCGTAAGACGAAAGGTACGTTTCTCTTCCATCTTCCTCCCCTCCCGTCGTCTTTCCGCTTTCACATTTCTCCGTTCCGGTGTGGCCACTTCGTCGTATTTGGTGAGACAGGTATTGCCTCCTATTTCCCAGAGGAATGTTGGGTCAATTTCTAGATCGCAGAATAGAGATCACGGAGATGCAGAAGCGAATATATATATATATATATATATTTACGTCGGCCATCTTCGGGGTTGGCCGGGTGGGTTACCCCGGTCGAGGTCGTAGCGGAGGATAGGTGGAGGATGATTCCGACATGTACCAATTTCCACAAAGTAAGAGATATGAAAGGTTTTTCTTGGCAAATATCACTGTCAGTTGAGCACATCTTTCTTTTACGTCGCACAGAAAACGAAACTGTCCAAGATGTTAATTGAATTTTTTATTACTCCGTAAAAATTCTATACCTCCGGAACAGACAAATTTATATTCCACCGTTTTTCTTGATGCACTTCGCTTCTGGCGAATTTTTGCAATTTGTATATTGCGGACAGCGAAAGAGAGAAGGAGAGAGAAATTAGTGGGAGAGAGTTCGACTCAAGAGAATGAGAAAAGTTAGGGGAAGATAAAATAATCCCTTGTAGATTCCAATTTCACAAAGTACGAAGGATTCTGTTCGTAAATGACCTAATACATTTTTGCGAATCAGTCCCGTCGTCCTCTCGTTACGACAATCTCTTCGATCAAGAACTTTACTTCGTTCCCTACGACCTCTGATATTTTGGTTAGCAACCGTAGCGACCGACGGTATTTTTATTGCTGTACGTGAAGAAAGTACTTTGATCGCGAAGAGCGTGCAGCGCAACTTTGTGACAAGTCGCACAGAGAAAGAGAGAAGTTTTCTTCATATTTACAACGACGTAAAGAAGCGGCGATTTGTACGGCGCGACCATGAAACCACCGGCACGGAAAACTGCGATTTTGAACTCGGCATTACCTAAACAATTGCGATCAATTAAACTACAAATCGAAAGAGTTGGCGTAATCGCGACCAACTTCTCTCCCCATCGTTTCTTTATCTCGAGGCTAGTGGGTCATTGTAATGCGATCGTAAAACCGACTTCTAGACACCGTTAACGAGAACACGCGCACTCGATGGTACGAATGTACATTTATCGAATTATTGCGCGGTGCATGTGCTAGCTAAAGGTAGCGTAGGTGGCGACCAGTTAGGTAGGGAGAATGCATAGTCCGGGCGAATTTAATTAAATTGAGTTTTGATTCGATTTGATAAGAAATTATTTCACGCGACGCGAAGGCGCTGAAGGCCGCGGTTGTGAATTTTGATTGGCTAGAGCGCGCAAGTATCGTCGATTATCAAACCACCAATACGTACGCGTCTCGGTGTTATCGCACAACCCGACTATATTTGATATCGCAGCGCCACTTCGTTATACAGCTGACAAAATTTTGATATTAAAAATATTCAGTGTAAAAAAAAAAAAAATATATTTAATTACGTTAAAACCGTAAAATTACGCGACCGACGCGATTAATTAGATGTATTAACTGCACACGTCACCGAACATCAATAGCTAGTCGATGCAACCGATTAGCTGCACACAGTTGACGATAAATACTGAATATTTATAATTTCCTAGTCGAGAAATAATAAAACTACTTATTGCTTTGTTCATTTACATATTGATGCAGCCTGTTCGCCTTCTAATTTGTTGAAGATTATAGTAATCGACGCCACCTGTTTAATAGAGGAACATTTGTCCGGAACGAAGAAAATGGTGCTCCCATCCGATAAGACGTCATAACCGTCTATAACTACCGTATCTGACTGCAATAAAAAAGTTTAGGTGCATTAAAAATAGCAGCCGTACACTCCGTCACATATAAGAACTGCTGCCACGACACAATTCGTCGGCAGTGATGACTTTAGACGACGACGATAGACATCGATATCGGATCAGATTCGATTCAGATTATTATATCCTATTCAATGGCTTCGCAATGTCTCTTCGTTCCTCAACTCTCGGCGTATAGTTTATTCCATGACGACACAGACGACGGTATCAGAGTCAACAAATTTCTCCCGGTAAGATATTGCTAATGTATTTCTATAATATTTCTTCTCTCGTCGATGTATATGTAAAATTTTTTTTTTTTTTTTTTTTTTTTATTGATAACTTCCAATCGGTATACACTCGACTTAGTGACATTCAAATAAATAACGGAAATATAATACCGCGCGCGCGCGCGCGCGTCATGTAAAAAAGTTAAAATGCCAAACAGTACTTATAGACCGAAGAGATCGAGAAATCGTAGATTCAAGTGTGCAGCGACTCTTGTAGAAAAATAAAGTCGCATTTACAGCGAGAGACACCGGTGCAGGGAAAATAAAGTCTCAGCAAACAGCTGCGACACCCGCAATGGGTCGCTCTTCGGTGTTCAGTGCTCGAAAGATTAAATGTTAACGTTTCGCCATTCGAGAAAAGCCTTCTTTTTTTCGTTATTGTTCTTCTCGCGTCTCTTCGTGTGTAGAACGTGTGTACAGCAAAAGTTTTTCGAAGTGGAATAAAAACTCCGCGGATGCGCCACTTGAGAATTTCGCGAAACTGAACTTTCTGTAGCATTTTTCCGCCGGAAAAAAAAAAAAAAAAAGAATCAAGGGCTCGACCGTCTTAGCAAAATCGAACGAGTCTAGGATCAGAAAATATGTTTAAGATTGGACACGGATATTTTTTTCTGTTTGGAATAAGGCGTATTGTGGTAAATTTATACGCTCTAGTTTCCTTTTTCTCATCACATGTATCTCTTCAGTCGAATATTCTTCTCTTAGAGAGAGGGTTGCGACTGTGTTTTTTTTGTCCCATCTTGCTTTGATCATATACGGAAGCTACCTCGTCCTCAATGGCCCAAGTTATTCTGTTCTACGGGGGCAGCTCCTGTTTCTCATCGTCGAGACGAAAGAAAAGACACTCGGTAGGAATTTGTCGGATTGTAAATCTTCTTTTAAACTGCGCTGGCACGCGCTCCTTTGGACCTTAAACATACACACACACGCACACACAAATAAACAACGAGCCTATTTGCAAAAAAAAAAAAAAAAAAAAAAAAAAAAAAAAAAATTGTTATAACAAGCCAATCTATTTCTGAAATTTTGAAAGTGTTTTGAAGTTTTTATAAAATTAACACATTTGTATGCTTTATCGCATACAAATGTGTTAATTTTGAATTAGAAATCACAGATTTTAGCTGTTATTTTACTACGCTATATTCAGAGACGCTAGTTCCGTTGTATCCGCTAGAATGAATGAGAGAACGGCAATATTTATATATCTGATACACCATATGTATCTCGGAGACTATAAAATTTTGATCCTGTCTGAAGAATATACTGAGATATATGATCCGATCTTTACAGAAAATAGGATTTTCACATTTCGTTGTTGAAACCATATCTAATATCGAAAAAAACGTATCTGATTCTTTCGTCTGTACGTCCGCACATTTCCAATCGTCCGGTCGTGAGTTTTTTTTTTTATTTAGAATCGTTTGGATATCACATTTGGAAGCAATATTTACAGACATACATATGTAAATAAAAGCAACACACTGACGTCATACTGTATAAAATCTGAATAACTTTTTAATTGTTCGTGTTGCTGGGATCACATAGTCAATTAATTCGAATATATTCAATCTATGGCAGTTCTTTCAAAAAGAAGAAAACACGATACACAGAAAACACGAATACAGAAATATCGATTACAAACGTCTTTCGGTCTATTTTCAGGCTCAACGAAATTTCGGAAACTCCACAAGTAAATTGAGATCCGTGTATAAACAAGCGTAATAAAACAAAAATTAATATATAGAAGCGCACGCTCTCTCGACATATAAAATAAATCACCACAAATTGGAGGAAACAATTCTAGGAACAAACTCTACATTGTAGAGCGGAAAAAGCTGTCAGTGTGCAGCAAGATCGATGGATGCGGTTGGGTTTCTCTCGTGTGAACGATCGTGTAAGTGTGTCGCGCGTCTATGTGTGTGTGTGTCGCGTAGAATGCAGTATCGCAAATGCCGACGGGTGGGTTCCCGAATTTATAAACTTTGCATGCGCAATATTGCGTGAGATTGCCACGCGTCCTTCATCCGCGCCACTTGATTACGCCAATTTACTTTCATGCAGTTGTTGCACAGAGCCGCCCGTTGTCCGCAACGTGGAATATTATTCTGCGCCCCGAGATATCCTATACTCAGCGCGAATATACGTGCGATGTCGGTCGGAACGGCGAATTTCCACGTCGACGTGCACGCGCATTTCCCGTCGAGAACACACGCGCGCGCGCTCCGGCAACGATCGTTTCTCTCGCATGCCGGAAATTTGACCGGACCGGAATGCGCGAGAAATGCATCAAAACGAGTGCGACCACATGTCGCGCGAAACACATTTCAAGAAATAACATTGGTTCGTTCGCGGAGAGAGAAAGAGAGAGAAATAGAGAAAGACATATGAAAGTTTAACTCGTTTCCTGCTGATTACGCTCGCTTTAATCTACTTTTTCATTGAGTCCGCTGACGAGATTTGATACATTTATGTATTTTCACCGTCTGTTAAAAACGAAGTGAGAAATTTCGGAACTTAAAAACAAAAAAAAATAAATAAATATCGCGATATTGTACGGATGGTCTTCAACTGTTAACACGCACGTGCTAAAGTCAAAGTCATTGATATGATTTTACGATGGAGGAGCAAAAACTAGGTCAAACCTATTTCGCGGTATCGATTTCTTCTGCAATTTTCTTCTTTAAGCGGATTTTTTTTTGCCTCATTATTCGGTTCCTCGGTGAATCCTCTCAAAGAGTCTTTCGTTCGCGAGATCCACCTTCGTGAGATTCAATCTGAATCTCATCTTTATATATTACATATTGTTTGCGACAATTGCATGTTTATTTATTTTTTTTTTTTCGTTATTCAATGCCTCGAATATATATGAAACAATGCGGGACCTCTCGTTGTTGTTGTTTTTTTTTTTTTATATTATTTTTTTATGTAAATACGCAAACTTGTTAGAAGAGGTTCGGTGTATAAAATACACCCCCGGAAAAGGGGACGTTAATGAAAAATTGTTACCTTCGTGGCAACAATTTTTCATTTTACGATAAGGATCACGAAACCCACATGCCAAAGTATTGCGTGCGCGTATTCTTCTTCCTCGGTCTTGTGTTTCTTTCGTCTTCGTATAAACAAATTTGCACCGACACAGTCGACTAACTTATTACACCTATTTACGGCTTCTTATTTACGGCTTATTTACACATTTTTATAATCACAGATCACGCATGTCTTAAATAATTATCGATCTATACGCGATATTTATGAGCTACGACAAGTCGTAAAACAAACATTATAGCGAGGAATTTACATTTGTCGTTCAAAAATTCGAAAAATATTTCCGCTGCACCGAAATACAAAACGAAATGTCGGAGCGGTTGATTCGATCCGATTTGCCGATAAGACATCAAAGAGTTTTAACAAGTGTGACTTTCCTATTACCCGTACGCGTTCGCTCGGTGTATAAGAAATTCACAGCAAAGATATGCTTGGAGAGAAACCGAAAGAAGGACCGGTTACAACGTGGTTCGACAACGCGCAGGAGCGAAACGCAGGGGAAACATGGCGGTTCCTCGTTTCGTTCAGCTCGGCCATGGCCGCCTGAACATCTTTTCTGTATACTTTCCGTGTCGATTGGGTTCCCGATTTCCCTTCCATCTCCCGTTCCTCCACTGACGTCCGCTACACTTTGTTTTCTCGAGAGCGATAGCTACCTCCAGGGCGGGATGTGTGTGCAGGTGAAGCGGGTAGGTGGGGATGGGAAGGCGATTGGGTTGTCTTGATGGGTGCATCTCAACAGTGCACGGTCGAAGGTACACGATAGTGTCGTACGTGGCTCGATCTGTAAACACTGAACAACCACTCCTACATATCCGGTGTTTCATAAAAATCCCGACAGTTTTTGTTTCGGTGTTTCTAACTTTCAAAGAAGTATATACGTCTATTATACAGATATATAAATCTATATACGCAAATATATAGAATGTATCGCGTACGATGTACCGAAGAAAAGCTTGTGAAGAGAGAGAGATTATGCATTCGCTCCGGAAAAAGAAAACAGAATTATTCTGACGAGAAAACATGAACAAATATCGAGTTTTCATTCAAAGTTCTGATAAAAATTGAAGACAAACAGTTGGATTTGCAATTTTTTTTTTTAATGTTTTTGAAACCCAAAAACTTCATATATTTCATAACAATTTCTATGTATTTCTATGAATCTCAATATTCTCCTATACGCGTTCGAGTAGCTTTCTCACGGCTTACCCTGTACGTATCGCTTTGTTGAATACACGAAAAACCGAAACTTCTCTCTCGTAAAGCCACCGGGCACATTTAGTCTGTCTACTACACACACATGTATTCAAAAGTAAAGTAGATACTTGTGAATGTATGCGCGCCACGCTTTTGCCTGCGGCGAATTTATATACCCACACACTGGAAAGTTATGCAGACCGTCTGTCATGTAAAGCTGCAAACGCGAAAAAGAATGAGAGAGAGAGAGAGAGAGGGAGAGAGGATTTATATCTTCAAAAAAACAAAAAAAAAACATGTGCTTCGAGATTACTTTTTCAAATATATCATCAAAACAATCTTGTTTTATAAACTAACATTTTACTAGTAAAAAACTGTATGAAACATTTAGCCAACGTTGATCAGGAATATTCGGAACATTAAAAAATTTCACACGTGTCCGAAGTGTTTGAAAATTTTAGTTTTAGAAACACAAAAAATTTAGAATACAATAAAGTTTCAAGCGACACACGGCGGTTGCGTCTAAGTAGTCTCTCTCGTAACACTTTTTTTTTTCCCCAGATGCATCTTGCATTTCGGGCGTTTCACGTATTCACGCGTACCCCCTCGCGTGAAAGTTGTCCACTTAGATACAGTTGTATCAGCAATGATACGCCGGCCTTCCTTTTGCGCCGGTCTCGGAAAAACTCCTTAAGTTGTAAAGCTGCGTGTGCACTTTCGTAGGGATATAAAGCGAAACGTGTCGGTAAAAGAATTGCCGGTATGTGTTACTACCGTTGGTACGACCATGGAACTAAATATGTCAAGTGGTATATCAAAGTGGCGTGTGTTTCTCGGAAAACCAAGCTTCCGCGCCGGAATACGTCGGGAAGAAAAGAGTTACGAGTAGTTGTGTGTGTGTGTGTGTGTGTGTGTGTGCGCGCGCGCGCGCGCTCTCACACGCACAATCTCCCTCCAACACGCACACGAGTAACTACGTCATGTTTTTTGTGCAAACATAAACGCAATAATATCATATTGCAAAACCATTGCTTATCTCTCTTCTGTTTTTAAATATTTTTATACAAAAAGAAGATACACATGTACATTGTTTTGCGACGTAAATTCGTTTTGTACTAGAATAAATATGATATGTGACAAGCACTATCAGGATTTTGTCTCGACAATTCCGCAGCGTTAAATATTATCGGAATTATCGAATCCAATTGAAACACTTATAGATTTATAGGTACGTGCAAGTCACGCAAACGTAGACAATGCAGTTATCCGCACTATAATCGTAAATTATCGGTGCTCGGCGATAACGTGAATGCAATCATACAATTGTGCTCTTGATCCAATTGCTCTTATAGGACGAGGTTGACTCTTATCAGGAGTTCAACGATAATTGAACGGCCAGTAAAGCGCTTGAATGTTTCAACTGTTTCAAGAGTCTATGCTACAAAAGAATTTTCACTAAAATATTCTGTTTCTACCAAAAAGAAACTTATATGAAAAATAATTGTAATTAAATGAAAAAGTTTATTACTACAAATTGTGTAAGGTAGTGAATAATAATTTTTTTTGAAAATTATTTCAATTTTCAAAAATGTTTTAGAAAGCAAAATTCAGACATTACTTGCAATGTGCGAGCAAATTACATCACGTAATTACGTTCTCTACGAGTTCTGAGATGGTTTTACAACTTGACAATGATTTACGACATTGCGTGTAGATCAGTAAATGATATTGTATGCAGAATGTAATGAATTGATGACTCGCTCGCATTGTGAATCGTAAGCGTCTATCACCGCGTGAACTTTTCGAGGATGTACAAACGACCGAAGCTGCTGCAATTATGACCGTAAAAAATGCAAGCATAAGAGCACAGCCATCTAGATCGAAAAAGGACAAATACGAATGTATGTGTGCTGATGAGAGAACAGTGTGAGAGAAAATTAATGAAGCGAGAATTCGTTTCGATTTCAATTCCTATTACCATGAGCTTTCGTTCGTTCATTTCATCGAGTATTTCAGAATCTATCTAGAGCGAGTTTTTCCATTCCTTTCACAAAATCTCTCTCTTTCTCTCTTTCTCTCTCTCCTTATCTATCTATTTATCTACAGACGTAAAAATCTTGTCACATATCGAATGTAAAAACGCTCGTAAACTTATGTATGAATTTACTTGCAAATATATTAAAGTATTAATTATCACGAAATGCGTAAAATACGTTTATGATAATAAAAAAGAATATAAATATGTTGGAAAAGTTAACATTTAAATTTGTGTGACGAAGTCAGTTACTATGTAAGTACATATTTTCAAAAGTTGTAGAATAAAGTATAATATATTAGAATAAAGTAAAAATATCACGTACTAAAGTGGCAAGTATTACATTTTACTTTCAATTATCGACGATTTCTATTCCAAACGTATTGTAATTTTCGGGAAGCCGGATGTCTCATACAAATAAATTTATTGTTCGTACGCGTGAGCATACGTTGCGCATACGAATAACGCCACGTAACGGTGCTGGTTCTGCAACTGTCCTTTCTAGTCAATTCAGCTGTTTCATTTTTTTTCTTCCATTGACACAATTAAGTACCTTTGAACTTTTCCACTTTGCGTTATATTTTTATATCCCGATATTTCTTCATCTCTTCGATTTGTGGGCCACCTTATATATATAACGAAATAGAGAATAATGTTGTCCATTTGAAACAATTGAGGAAGTGCTCAATAACAATGAGGACACATCAAAGACACTGCAGTGAAAGAAACGCATTTGATAGTTTGATGATGCCAGTATATAAATTGCACAAATGTATAAAAGTTATGCAATTTCATAGAACGATATATATTTTTAAACATTTGTGAAAAATATGTAGTTAGAAATATTTGTAGAGAAAAATATCTCTATATCGTTTCGATAGAGATATTGTTGTTTAATGGCGGCTACTAACAGTCCGTAATGACTTGCATTCAAATTAGTATTATTGTGTGTTGTAAAAACACATATTAAGATGCAACGTGAGAACGACTGTAAACTTAGGAGCGGTGTTTCTTCAGTAAACATTGTGTTATAATGCAGTTGTTGACTTAATAGGCGCCCCGCCTTAACCATGTGGTTTGAGAATGTTTTACAATACATGGCTGAGATCCAGGTAATCGAACGAAAAACACGAATCGCGGGAACAGCAGGAGACCGCTGATCATGATCGCGCGATCACTTTGTAGTCGAGTGGGGGCGAATGACACTAGGCGGGAAAGAACAGTCATGTCTCCCGTGAAAACAAGTTGAAGGGAACCTATCTTCTGCATTTGTATCAGGTCTCGGTCAACGCGTGCTCTGAATTCAACCGAATTGACCGATAAAAGTCTGCGATTGTGATAACTCGTGATAATGATTCTTATTACTATTGTCGTAAAGTGAGAATTTATATATATAACCAGTGAACTTAAGTAAATACACACGAGGTTAACGTAAGTTTTGTTTTATTTTCCGATTGTGCTCTAGAAAAAAAAAACTTTTAGCGTATATTTAAAATAATTTTGTTGAGATACAAATATGTAACAAATACGTAAATAAAAAAATGTAAGACATATTTCCATAGATATCTTGTATTAGATATACTTGAGATATGGTTTTCTGTAATAATTATATAATTATTAAATAAACTGTAATTGAAATTTAATATAGAGCTTCTTTGCTAGAGTTTTTACGTCTCTTTACAACTGATAATAGGTGACAATAAGCTTGTGGAACATGACTAAAAATCTCTAGTAATAGTGACATTATACAATATCATATTTTATATATGCACAGCATGGTAAATACAAGTGGTAAATGTATAATATTATTTACTTGTTGCAGATTTGGGAAATAACAGCAATTTGACGACTTGGCATCTTATGGGTAAGTTCAAAACAGTTTCTTTTTAATAGAAAAATTTCGACTGCCAATGAAATAGTCAATTAATTTCTCATTTACACCGCA
Source organism: Pseudomyrmex flavicornis (assembly GCA_014825475.1). Classification (NCBI taxonomy): domain Eukaryota; kingdom Metazoa; phylum Arthropoda; class Insecta; order Hymenoptera; family Formicidae; genus Pseudomyrmex; species Pseudomyrmex flavicornis. The sequence goes on along the minus strand of QVNW01000718.1, from coordinate 66,501 downwards.
AAGAAATATCTTTTTAATTTTTATATATTTTATCATACAAAAGAATTATTTTACGAAAGTGCACTGAGACAGAACCGCTAAATATTTTTCAAAAAAAAAAAAAAAAAAAAAAAACAATATTACGTGGGGATTACATAGTTCATACATGACTGGAAACTTTATTTTTGGTAACGTGTCATGGTGGAATTCTCGGAGTAATCTGACGGTTTATGTCGATTCGATGCTAGACCGGATAAACATAAAACATGAGGCGACGAAAATGGTGGAGCATATAACAAAGAAACGTTCTGGCAATACTAAAAAAGCTGAGGGACTAAACCTCGCGAGTTCATATCGCTGCGTTCAGTACGCAACAAAGCTTTCACCTTTCCTCTCACGATTCGCCATTGCTCGACATTTGTGATATTTTATTGTGAATGCTGAGCTTTGACGTTTACCATTTCTCTTCTGAAGATAATGATAGAAAATAATAATATTAATTTTTCTGAGAAGAAATATTTTCTCTTTGAATGAAGAAAAGAAAATGAAAATTATTATTCTCTAAAACAATAACTTAAGAAAAGATACTTAAGTATCTTTTCTTAAGTTCTTCTAATAATTTTAATGAGAAAAAAATGATGAGTGAAATGTTCACGACATATACATCAAGAAAAGGGGATGAATTACTGGGTGGTTTCTACATAGATCGTCGACAGAGACGGCGAAGAGAAGCTAGTAGAGAAGCTATTTTTGTATGCGATATTTGCTTAAAATTATCTTCCTGAAGATAGCGTTTTAAAAAAATTGCTTTTCGAGAGAGAGAGAGAGAAGCAGTCGTTCTCTCGATTGATTTTTGAAAAGAGGGTTGGGACACGATGGGAGAACTCACTTGTGTGAGACGAGTAAAAAATTTAATGTCATAAATGAGAACTTGGTGAAGGGAGATCTCATCACACTAAGCCATGTTTAAGCCAAATCGAAATTCAGGGGAAGCTGCAGAAGTTGGAAGCACTTCGCTTCGCTCGACAGCGTTTGGGAAAGAGTTGGTCACTTCAGTAACCTGAGTTTAATTAAACTGAAAGTAGAAACAGTAATACCATTTTAACTTTTAGTATCAAAACTACTCTTGCCGAAGAGGTCCAATTAGAGAATTCTATTCCTTAGCCTACTTACAATTAGTATATTACACATCTACTTTACATAGAATTTCAAACGCATTTCAAGTTAATCGAGATTAATTTAAGAATCATAATTTAAGATAGATACAAGAGAGTGAAAGAATGATGGTCAATAATCTGTTTTTTTTTATTACACTTATCTGGTAATTTAATTTTGCAAACGTAACATGTAAATGCAAACTGTTTATATTAAATACGGTGAAACATCAAACTTGCGGGAAGATAAATGAAGATATAATGAACTAGAGTAACTATAGCAAAAGAGAAGTGTGGACAGGCACAGTAGATGATTGATAAATTTTAAATAAATATGTACACGTGTCAGAATATCTTTCTTAACAGTGGTTACCTTAATGGACAGGCACAGTAGATGATTGATAAATTTTAAATAAATATGTACACGTGTCAGAATATCTTTCTTAACAGTGGTTACCTTAATGTTATCGGGAACTCGCGTCCAATATAAAAATGTCATGGCGGCTGCATTCGTCACGAAGTCGAGATTATACGATCGGCGTTCTCCGGTTCGAGGAGTCTTGTTGGGTTGGGCTTCCTGGCGAAATGTTAGCATGCTGTACATGTCGGTACAGTGGAGTTTCGCATTGATCGGCCGGCAGAACTTTGCTCTGATTGGCCAGACTCCGCCAGTCTTGTTTCCGGGATACAGATGACAAAGATAAACGCATCGGTAGCATCCATTGATTAAAAAAAGACGGCCTACCTGTACACAAGAGAAAGAGCACGATGTAACGATTTATAAGATAGAAAGAAAGGAAAAGATTGGAGAGAAGATTGTGCTGCGTGCCAACTCCCCCGTTGGAAAAAGAGAGAAAGACAGAGAGAAAATTTTAGAAAAAATACAAAAACTAAAGAATGAGATGATCGTTTTTTCACAAAAGTGTGATTTCATCTAGAGACTATAATTGTTTTAGCATATTGACTATTTCTTTGAGAAAAATGATGATTTAAATATTTTTGGAAAATTTTCTTCAGATAACTTTATATCTGACAAGCAATTCTGTCAGTATGATTAATCTGTTTTTTTTCTTCTCTTTTATTTTTATTCTCTGCTTGTTTCCCTCAGCGTCAAATAATATTGTCGTTTTTTTTCTTATCTTTTACCCTTTTGCTATAAACGAAAATGTATGTCACACATGTATATCATATCACATATGGTTTGGATTTATGTTGCTAAAGCTACTTTAGTGAGTTAATCAATATTTCGCACCGACAATTCTATTTATCTCAATTTTTTCTTCTTGTCGACACTTTATTTCGGCATTTTTTTCTTTCTTTTCTTTTTCATTTTTATCGTCTCGCAGAAAGCTGTCTCCATCGACAGCTGCGTCCGCGACGACGTCAAAGCGAATCTTAAGCCAGCATAATAAGCTGTATAATCGGACATTCTGCTGCATCCCCTTGACGGCACCTTTGTACGCTTCAAAATCGCCTTATCCAATCTTATAGTTATCCGATTATTTGCATAAAAGTCTGAAACGGATTTTAATGATGTTGAGAGTTAAATAAGACAGTATGTAAAGTATTTTTATGATTATCTCTGGTTGCGCTCTATCAATTGAAGCTGGGATGTTACTTTCTAAAACGTCATACACGTACATAGAGCTAATGAAGCTAATCGCATTTGACACCTCATCTCTCTTGGAATATAAGTGTTTAAATATGTATACCAAGGTGTTATTGGCCTACAAGCATCTTTCCAATAAAACTTATCTTTAGTCTTAAAAAAAAACCAATTTATGCATTCAAGTTTTAGCCTTTGCCTTATCTAGGACCTTTTATTGATTAAAAAGACAAGGCGCGCGCGACACACTTGGTGCACGTGGCGCCATCCTTGGAGAAAATCTTTAGTTAGGTTTCGATGAAATCCCCTTCTCTTCCTGCCAGAGCTGTGTGAGAAACGGTCGATGGAATGTGGCGAAAGAAGCAGGGGAAATCAGGGTGAAGTGGGTTGAGACCAGGCGAGACGGGTCAACCAGTCCAGACCAGTCGGTCGCGCCCCAACACCCTGTCCGACCCCTGGAAACCGGACGAATAAGGAGGGGGGAGACCGACTAGTATCGATCCAAACATCCATGTTACACGATTCGTAATCATTTTGAATTGTGCGCCCGGGAGTTCGTTCCAGACGAATAGACAAGATGTTGTTTGTCTTAGAGTATCTTAAACTTACATTTAGAAGAAGCAAGTATCTTTTAAGATTATTTAGATTTTAGAAGAAGCATTACATACTTGAAATAATGTGCGTACATAATGATCTCTTCATTCTTAACATATTGACGTGTGTGAATTCTTGTTGTATAAAGAAGAAATAATGATTGATTGTTTTAGTAATTAAAATAAAAGAGAAATTATTTTATCATAGAAAGATGAAATTATATACATATATAATTAGTTTTGATAGTATAAAATATTAAAATTTTAATAAAATAAAATTTTAATATTTATGAAAAAACTAAACTGTTTTCTTTAAATATAATTGCATATTATATCACGATACATGTATACAAGTTATCACGCAACAATTATTTTATTATGCATGTACGAAAATCAACTTTCTAAATTCAAATCAGTAATATTTATTAAAATGCGTGCGTATTAAAATTATATTATATGTATACAATATTTAAAATTACTTTATGTATGCGTGTGTGTGTGTATTCATTCGTGAATATCTCTAACTCGTCGAGAAGAAAACTATGTACAGCACATTGACGTAATTCACACTATCTGAACCTCACAATCGATTCTCATGCCATTGCAGCATGTGAGGAAATTGCGTCATGTAACGTGGACATAAGTAAAAACTTGGGGAACTAGCTGCTAGATGGCGCCACAAATCAGTCGCTATCATGGAGTCTGAGTGGTCCAACCAGAGCTCGAATCACATTCCGTAATCGAGGACATGGCAGCAGCATGGCGTTAAATGTACTCGTTGCTATTCTACACCGTTCCACTCACAAGTACAAAGTTTTTGTAACATTGTGTTACGCTTTTCAAGCTTTTTCATTCACCGTTGCGAGCATTGATTCAAATTTCGTGAAATTGTAAGAAATACTCTGTTTTTTTTGTTTTTGATTAGATCTCGGGATTTTGTTTATTTTATAGAAATTAAATATGTGCAAAAGATAGCACGTTTGCACATTAATTATTAGATGTAACTAGTTAGATCATTAGGTGAATTCCTTGTGTTGTTTAACTCACAAAGAAAAGGTAACGAAGTTATTTTTATCGATGCAAAACGCTTCTCACATTCTTTCGTACAACACTTCTTATTCTTTCTTATACTTGACTAATTGAAGTCTGCTGTCGAGATATAGAAGAACCAAGGTCACATCTATTTAAAGCGCGAACAATCAGTCTTTAGATAAGAGTTCTGTTCGGCGCATAAAACAGAGTACTTAAACATTTATAAGAAAATACAATTTTTCAATGAATATAAGAGCTTAAAAATTGCTTCGAGATTAATTCTAAAATAAGCAACGTAAATAACAATATTCTCTTATATATTATTTAATGCAAAATTATTATCTTTTGTACTACTATATTTTCTACAATAACATTTTAGATATTTGTTTGCGAACTTTTTTTTTATTATTAGATATTAAACAAACAGATATAGTAAGTTTAAGAAACGAGATACATTTTCTCTTCGCATATTTGTGATATTTTTATAATACACTGTTCCGTTTTCGCGCAACCAATAAGAAAAAAGCTAGTTTTCTTCTTTTATTAAGATAATATCTTTCCCGTATCCTTACATAAACCGTGCGCACTATATAAACTCTGCACAAAATGAAAAAGAAGGAGAAGAAAATAATTATATAGTTCTTTACACGATACAAAATACAAAAATCCACGTAATCTGGATGCGAAAATGGTAATTATTGCTCGTACTATTACAGATTTCTTTATGATGTGATAATTATCGCAGATAATTTGTAATAATTTGTAATAATTTGTGATAATTTTTTTTATAATTATGTACTTTCATATTAGTACGTACTGTAAGTTCGATGCGGGAATTAGTTCAATAAAACGAGTAGCACGCATGAATCGCACTATTGCGCAAAGTCTTTAAAATTCTCTCATTTGGTTTCTCGAAGAGAAACGTGCGCGGAGCGAAAACGCGCGCGCACACACACACACACACACACGTTCTTCTGAGAAAAAGTTAATAATCTGGATCACCACGATTATACCGACGCCCCGAGCAATTACGTTTGATTGCGAGAGAATTTGAAGGAAATTTTTTCACCCGACGGCAAAATTTTTGCAGCTGTCCTCCTCGGATATTAGGATGCGGATTCATATAATATTCGTTTTCTGGAAATCGGATATTTCAGACTCTTTAGTTCGTTTTTTATATATGTAAGAGTTTCTCTTGCGCGTGCGATGAGACAATCTCTCCAGAGGAGCTTGTCCTTCCATTTCATCCGAGAACTCGCGTCTGTAAGCCTTACAAATCCAACGGAACCAAGTTATTTACATTCTTAATCCCGGCATTTTGAAATCTCAACCGAAAATGCCGGGTTTCCTCTCGCGAGAGAGAACCAAATTATGAACGCGGAGTGTCGGGAACACCTGCCGTCGGAGCGTCGATTGCAAGACGCTCGCGCATTGGAAGTTGTCGTTCCAGTCACTTCCGAGCGTTTTTTTTTTTCCAATTTATTTGTAGAAAAGTGTTTTATGCCCCGCAATTTCTAAAACATTTATAGATTAATACACTATTTATTAGGTTTTACAAAACTTAATTAAGAATTACAAATCGCACAAAAGTTTGAAAAATTATATAAATAAAACTATACTCGTAATTGGTCTTTGTTGTTTGACTAATGTCAGCATTTTCTACTTTATCGTTTTAAAGATAAAAAGGACTGATATGACACGCTCGCTAGATTAAACAAAACGAATAGTTTTACCAACACCTGCTTTCGGTTAATTACTCGGTTTTTACTGCAACTGCTGTCAAATAAAATATCTCGTTACGTCAAATCAGACTAAATTATTGTAGTTTTAAATGGAAAAGACTTTCGTAACTTTTTTATTTTGGAGGCAGCCGTCGGCAATATAATAAAAGCTCTCGCGAGTACGTCCTCAATAATTAATTTGTGTTGTCTTGTTCAAATTTTAATTTAAGATGTGTAAAATTTAGCAAGTCAAAATTCGTGTTTAGAATGTTTTTTTAGACAGTGTTTTATACCGAGACTTTTTTTTTTTTTAATTAAGTTTGCAAAGTTTTCTTTCGATGAAAAAAAAAAGCAACATATTTCTTCCGTGCAAACGCGCCAAGTCTGGAAATTCGGCAAGAAGAATAACTCAACGTTTTCTTTTGAAACGACAGATGGGGATGACGGTAGGAGAGCAGCTGCAAAATTATACTCCGAGGTATTTCTGCAGAAGATCAGTGGAATTTCGTGTAGCAGCCGGTTTCCTCCACCTTCGCTCTTTGCAATCTGTTTGCGCGCACCCCCCTTTATGACGCAACGTTGAAGAAATATTGTTCCAGGCGTGTGCCAACAAAACGCCCAAAATTTAAAGTCGCTATTGTAGCAGTGTCTTATTTTTCCGCGAATTTGTAGTACACGCTATGTGCTTTGAAAATCGCCAACGTTGTTATAACCTATGCGCGCGAACGAAGCAATAAATTTTTAAAGAAACAGACATTGCTCTCCTTGCCTGTCGCGAAAAAAAAACATTTAACATCATTTGTTTTTTTCGAGAATAAAACTCTAAAAGGGGGTAAAAACGAAAAAGCGCGATATAGACGTAGCACGCGGAAAAGATTTTCTTGCATCATTTCTGGAAATTGAAGTTTTGTTGTTCCATCTTATCGACTACCTCTCTCGCCGCCACCTTTCTTCGGTGTTCCCTCGGCAATACTAGACTCTCATCTTATTTCACCCTCCTTTGTCTCGCTTTCCGAATATCCTCTGACGTTTTCACTCCGCGTGTGTTAGCACAATCAACACTTTTGCCCTCGATAAGCAGTGATCGTTCGTTTTTCTGCCAAGAAATTTAGGGAGAGTTTAATCGCACCTCGGCAATTGCAAAATTAGAATATAGGAACACATTTTTCCAAATATTTAACATGAAAGTAAATTTTATATTGAAATGCGCGCAAGTCTAAGAGAGAGATTTTGACAGAACACACACAGTAGTGTTTTTTTGTTTATAAATTTTTACAATTACGTTTATGCTAATGAACTTTTTTTACTTGTAATTTTCTTGTTGCAATTACTTGATATTAAAAAATAGATTTTATATAGGAATATATTACACACATACGATGTGTGTGTGCGTGTGTGTCGCGCACACACGGCGGGTGTTGTTTTTATCTCAGATTTTTTTAAATTCGAGATCTCGAATACCAAGTATGTAAAATACACGTATATATACGCATATATACGAAGATACGCCCGGATTAATGCAATATAAATGAGAGTTTACAACTTCATAATTTCTCTACAGGTAGCAGAGCGTGTGCAAAAATTGCTGATTACTAAATGCTACAACACCGACCGAGAGAATAACCCAAGTTTCCAAGTAAGTGTGCACCGTGATTCGTGTCCAAAGCTATCAGCGTGTGAAATTGCGGTGTGCAAGGTCTCTCACACCGCGCAATATCACACTGTGGCACTGTCAGATGTGAGAGAGCGCACGAGCGCGCGCGCATATACATACATACATGGCTGAATACACCCGGCGCGATAACAAGTTTTGCTAGTTTGTAATGCGAGATAACTAGCCGCACGCGGTGTTGCGCGCGAGTTTTGCTTGAGGAACGTTATAATAAACTTCGTATTATATTCTCTCCGCGCATTACATTTCTCGGCGGAGTCCGCGAATCACGAAGTGTGGCGCCGAGCGATTGCGACACAATCCCTCTTTCCCTAACGCGCCTCTTCGTCGGTTTCTGCATTAGGGTTTTGCATTGCGCTGATCTATGACGGTTGAACCTTGATATTATATATCCAGAGCGGACGTGCTTGTATACTTGTAGTTTTGATATACATAGATAGACGGGATCTTCCACCGTGTATACGCTGTTACATATAGGACAACTCCCCGTTTCCGTGCAACGGGAAAGTTTCTACACAAGAGGAACATATATTTCCTTGATAATTCCTCGAAAAGAAAGTCGCGATAATAGATTAGAAAAAGAAAACCTGCTTCCCTTTTATTCGCGCATTGTTTTTACATCTTAAAATTTAACAGCGCGTATTATATTTAATTAGTAGTAGATTGTAGACACAACAATCGGAATAATGAATATTTACACAGCGTAAAGAAGGGTTTTTGAAACAAACGGAAATAATAATTGAGAATTATATATTTTATTCAAACGCTACAATTTTACGCTACATTAAATCGCACGAGAAACGAAACAATTGGTCTCTTTCTTTTTTTTTTTTTTTTTTGAGATAAGAATTACGCGCCGAAAAACTTGAAGAGGAAAAGAAACGAATATTTTATTAGCGTGTATTCTTCCAAGATAAGTCGTCGTAGATCGGCTTTTACGATCGATCGAATGTGAGAAGTATCGCATGGTAAATCGTGACATACGCGACAGTTCATATCGGTCAATATTCCTTCGTATATGATGACGTGGAGCGCGTGAGAGTAAACTTGATCGTGGAAATTGTATCTCTACCGGACTCCCTCCCGGAAGTCGGCTCTATCTCTAATACCAAACGCTCTTCGCATAAATTTCGAATTGTCATTCGCACGACAATTTATGACAATTTACGACGCGATCGCGAAGAGAGGGAGGGGAAAAAAATCGTTTGCACGGTGTGCGGAGAAAACGAGGAGGAGGCGACTCACCTCAGGAACAGGTGCGTGATGCTTCGACGGGAACGAGAGACAAGTGTATGCTCGTAGAACCTTGAACCCGCTTCAGCCTTGAAGTGTCCAGGAACGTTTCGTACCGCGTACTTCGCTCACGAGACCTTGAGCCAGGACTGTTTGTCGTTCGTTTGCTCGCTAGTTTCGTGGTTTTTCGAGTTGCTCGTTGTCACGATAACGGTAAATGACAAGGGATTCAGCTCAACACTCTCTGCTTAATCCGGAAAGTCGTTTTTCGCTTCTAAAAAAAAAAGGGTCAGCCTTTTGCCTTTCCAGACTGGAGCAGTTTATTGTTCCTTGCGCGAACTGCTCGAATTTTCTGACGTTTTATTATTCGGACCAGGCATTAAATAAATGGTTTGTCGTTGGATAATAGACCGTGAACGAATTGAGAGAGATGTTTATGCGACGTTTAAGTTGACCATTTTTTTTTGTAACCTGTTGACTCTGACACCCGGAAAACTGTTTTATTGCTTTACGATACAGGAAAAGGTGTCCATTCCAGTCCTGGGGTTACGTTAATAAAATCTTGCATAATAAATAAACTTGCGCTCTCATTATAATAACATTTTACTGCGCGATATTCATGTTTTTTTTTTCCAATCAAAAATTTTGAGATATTTAACTATTTTAAATTATTGTGACTTTGTGCACACAAAGAATTTGTGATATAATTCTATCTTTTTTTATAATTTTATGAATCATATAATTTGAATAGAAAATATATAATAAATTAAGTTATAATTGTATAAATTATACAATTTAAATTTTTCTATTTTATTTATAACAGAAATGAGTTGCGAACAAAAATCATATAAACAAATTCTACAACAAATATTGAGTTACACGCGCGTTGTTTTAATTTTTTTCGAGATATTTCTGGCTTCTTTCGCATGGAAATGGAAATTGGCAGGGAAACGTGGTTTGGATAATGCAAAGGCAAACAAACATACACATAGTTTTCGCAAAGCGTGTATACTCGCGGTCATGGGTGATCCCAGTCACATTTCGTGGTGAACAAGAACAAGAAGGCGCTGCGCGCGCAACAGTTCAATACACGAGCTACTGGCTAGCCCAGCCTCTTTAAGGCCATGCGTGTGTGTATCATGTGCCGCGCCATGCCATGGGTTCCCCCGGTATGGTTATCTCGCCTACTCACGAAAATGCATCTTGTCTATCCTTTTCTCCGAGAGTTGCTCTTTTGCATCTCTCGCTTTACTATCTTCACGCCCACCCTTTTATATTTCGCCCATTTCGTACAAAGTTTCTTCACGTTCCAGTCCGAAAGACAGCTCGCATAGTAAATACTTGCTTATTGCGACATTCCACTGCGTGGTGTGTTGGCTTTCCCCATGCGCGACGGGATACGCGGCCATTTACTTCTCGTGGGGTTCTTCATGTGCTCTTCGGTAAACTTTTACATTAAAGAACTTCTCTCGAAATTATCTCAGTGTCTGCGCTGACATTTGAAGCGTTACATTACGCGCGCTACATATTTGGCTACAATTTTGTCTCTTTTTTATTTTCATGTAAATGCCGTACTTTTAAGAACTCCATTATCGGACGGGAACAAGATATACGTAAAAGAAGTCATTTTTATAAAGTTGCTGGATAAATTGAACGCGCGATACAAAATATGTGTGATATAAAATTCAGAGAACTTCAGTCATTTCGAAGCAAATCGTCGAATTGATCAAAGAATAACGCTAAAATTTTAAACAGTAGAATATTTAATGTAGATTTTTATTTTTGTGCGTATATACAAATGATTTGGCCGCAAAAAAAGAAACTGAAGAGGAAACATTTTTGTGTGATGACCGATGAACAACCGGTAGCTCGCAGTCGTTGGGATATAGAAAAAAAAAAAAAAAAACAAACAAAAAAGAAAAAAAGAATGAAGACGAAACAGGGGACTGCGCTATGGAAGCTACATATAACGAAATGACCGGAATTATTCGCAGCGTAATTAACTTTTTCATCGTCAGGTAGGAACGACATTATTATTACGGTCTCCCGTATTTTTTTTTTCTTGCTGATATATGTGAAAAATCACATTGTACGCGAAGAAACATAAACGCAGTATTATTAGAGCGTGTGTATTACGTCTATATGTAACACATACATGTAGATATATATATATATATATATGTTCACTCTTTTCTTCTACTGAGCTACCTCTTCGAAAGAGAAGACCATTTTTCAAGATTAACGAAAGATGAGAAAAGTTTTAATGCCGCCGTGATACCGGTGCAAGAGAGTGTTCTCACGCCAACGCCGATATCTACAACGGCCATTAAAGTAAAGTGAGTCCCCGGAGTTACGAGGCCTTGACGCGGAATAAGTATTTCCGTCTGATTGAAGTACTTGCTAAACTTGTTGTCCGCGAATTCTTTTTCTTTTGCGTTTCATAAGTGCGCGGAGCTCATTGCAATACGATCGGATTAATGACGCGTTATTAAACATTTTAATAAGCGACACACGAGATGACGTTATTTTTACTTTGTACATTTTTTTTTCTTTTTTTCGAGAGATTATCGCAATCGGTTTTAATTACAAGTCGCACACACACACATACACACACACACACACACACGGGAATAAGTTTATTTATTAAGCAATTACAAACGTGCGTGTGTTGGGCAATCGGCGCGCGCGTATTGCGTTATATACGCACAATATATGCTTTAACTGCGTCGACAAACGTTTCGCCAATAAAATATCATACGAAATAGCGTGTCAGTAATTACGAAACGCGCGTAAGGGTACACACATTTGACAACACTTTACGGCGACGTGTTTCGTTACTTGACAATCGTAAAAAAAAATAAAAAAAAATAAAAAAAAATAAAAAAATTCACATTCACAGCGTATATTCGCTTGCGCGTTTCTCTCGATACAATTCGCCGAAGATGCGATTGGTCAACCTTCGTGCGATCGCGAGGTTTATCCTCTCCCTATCGTATCCGTTGTATATCGCGCGTCGGTCACTCGGAGTCATCGGGCGATAATTCACGCCCGGGTGTAAAAGTAAATTACATTATTTATTCGAGTTTATCGACGAGAGAAGAGAGTGCGCGTAGTGTGTTTTCGTGCGCGGGACAGTGAACGTCAGGCCGATATATATGTATATATATATATATATACATATGTGTGCGCGATCGTGTGCAACTGCACGATACCTGGAGTAGATAAGCGGGGTCGTTCGTACATACATGCAGATCACGCGTGAGAGAGTCTCGTTACACCAGATAAGGAAAATCCCGACTCTACCCGAGCACTTAAACGCGTTAAAACAGTCTTTACGGCGTTGCACGCCTATAAATCACACTCTTTCCGTCACGTTCCATATTTTCGTGAGATGCCGGAGGAATGCTAAGTGGAGTGAAAACTTTAACGGAATTTGATAACGAGGCTGCGCATTTAATAGCGTGCACCTACTCTTTTTTTTTTTTTTTTCTCACAAAGGTTTCCTCCGATAACTGTTTCATTTTAAAAGAGAGATATATTTAAAAGAGAAAGATATATTTTATTAATATTAAGATTAGAAAAAGAGAGCGACCGTACACACATGTGTGAAATTAATTCATTATTATCTAAGATGGATCACATCGATTGATTTTGTGATTCAATTTTGATTGATGACGGAACAAAACGCGCGTGTCCAGTTAGGAGCGTAAATTGTTGCCCGCGTGAAGTAATATGCGCCAGTAATAGTCTGAAAACAAATGGAAAACATTTCAGCGCAAATTGACATTTTGTTTGAGCTCTCGATTGCATGACTGCGCTCAGTATTTTTTACAATATTCGAGCAATTTCTTGCTTATATTTTTCTGTATCTTAACGTCAATAATGTGGAAACGTGCGCGACATAAAGAAGAAACAGAAAGTGCGAGATGCAAAAAGCAAGAATTGCAAAATAAAAATCGAATAACGCGCGCGCATCTGCACACTCGAGCATAAATTAAAAGATTATCTTTAAGCGCAAGAGACACGTCAAACATTGCACGTTGGCGGCGTATCGCGAATATTGCTTGAAAAAATATCCAATATGATGCGGTCGGACAAGAATTTAATATCAAAGTCCTCACTATTCCGACGCAAATATACAAAAAAGAGGCAACGTGAAACACGCGGCGCGGCTCGTCAAATTTACGTACACACAGAGAGCTACGGTAGAAATTATATAAATTGACCGGGGAGTAAATTATCGAGTAAATTATACAATTGCACATCAGACGCGAGAGGATTCGCGCCGGACGGTATCGGAGAAAAAAACGAGAGAAAAAAAAAGAAAATGCACGACTCGAGGTTGGGGGGGAGAGACGAAAGGTCGCGGCGGCGAATAGCATCGAAAGATGATGCGCCGGTGTAGCGGTTGGCTGGCTGGCGGCGGCGTGAGAGGATGAAGATGGGGCGGGGAGGCGAGCGGGATCCGTGTGGATTTCGTCAGCGTATAAGGCGGCGCACGGTGAAGGACGCGAGGGGGAAAAAGGGGTGCCAATCAAGTCCTAATTAGCCGGTGCGGCAATTTTCGTGGTAACTGGTCGAGACCCGTCTATCCCGAAGCTCCCAAATATGCGGAGTTTACCGCGTGTAAGATTGCCTCGTGTACACAGCTCGTTCCATTGAACATAGTCCACCCGTGCTCCGAGATTAAACTTGCGACGACTGAAACCTTATAAAACTATGACGACTCGTTCATATCAGAAAAACGCAATTTTATGGTTTGTTTAACCTTTCTTGAGTTAACGAATTTCCGCATTTCTCTTTTTCTCTCTCTCTCTCTCTCTCTCTTTGTTTCTTTCTCTTTCGTGTCTTTCTCTTTTGTCTGTGTCTAATAAAAGTACAATTTTATTTTCCAAATAGTCTCATCACGTATAACATCAGATTTCAGATTTTGTGCATATAATGTACTATGCCATACTATTTTCCGCTATAAGTTTTGTAGACATTCCACTTATACGCCCGTTACACATCATTTTATGGTAATCGCATCTTCTTCTTAAACACGTCGGGATAACGAACAACATTCTAGATTGTGTGCATGTTTGTTGTCGGTTTCACGATGATATGGTTCGTAGAATTGGTCGTTTGCATAAAGTTGAAGTTGTGAGAGCATATGTAACGTGTATAAGAAGAGAAAAATATCACGTACGCTTTTTGATACGCCACCGTCTCTCTCTCTCTCTCTCTCTCTCTCTTCTCGCGCGCATACGAGAGATATAAATATTATCGAACTGTCTCTTTTCTCTCTCTCTCTCTCTGAGCTACTCCAATTAAAACTCTCCCTGTTAGCTGATTTGCCATCGTTTTATTCCCGTTCCTTTTTTCTCCTCGCCTCGTTCTTTTCTCTCCGCTCATAACTCTTGTCTTACAATCAGGTTTCTGCGGCTGTAATGTTATCTGATCGACACCGCGCGAATGTATTAGCAGAAGTTTCGGATCGTTCGAACGGAAATTTATTGTTACAATAAAATAATCCGGGCAACCGTGGCAAACAGTATCTCGGAACGACGTGCGTATTTTTCTGATTTTTATTTTATTTTATTTTATTTTTTTGCATCTGGAAGTTCTTCCCCGAGAGCGATCTTTGCAGAAAATATCAATGCAAAGGAGCAGAGAGAGAGAGAGAGAGAGAGAGAGAGAGAGGCTTGAATAAATATGCTGATAACGCGCATGCAATACCCACGCGCTCAAAGCCTGTCCGTCCGGAGCGGTCTCCGCTATGTCCCACATAAATAACGTATGTCACTTTGTGATTCTAATTTTATCCATTTTACTTTGCTATATCTCAATATATCCGGTCGCTCCATATTTCGACCTACGTAATATACGTAAATGCACGCAACATTTTATACGTGTGTGTGTGTGCGCGCGCGCGCGTCCGCGTTCATGGGGTTCTTCCGAGCGAAACCCAGGAGAGAAGCGTCGTAAACAGTCTCCGCTATGGGAAAGAGAGTAAGAAGCAACAGTGGGCAAGACCAATGACGGGGAGGAAAGAGAAGGAGGATGAGAAGGAGAGAAGGAGGGAAGAGGGAACGGAGGATGGCATTCCTTTTAGGACACCATTTTGTCTGGTTTCGTTCCCCTCTCACGTCAGACATCGAGTGTATAATTCATTTCTCGTAACTCCCATCGGGATTACACCATGGACCGATGCCTCTTCGCAAGGGTCCACTTCGCGAGATCCATGCTTTGGCAACCTCGTGAGCGGGTTGAGAGAGAAAATGTAACGTCTTCTGAAATACACACACACGGCGAAATATGACGTTTTCGTGACGGATAAACTTTTATCAGTGTATCGAGTTCACAGACGCTCTCACGTGAAAGGAAAAAAAATGGTTATCACATATCAATTTTCTCTTCTGTATATAGAACCGCGCAACGTACTTTTTACAGACGACGCGTATTTTAAAAGCGCGTGAAAGAACTCGAAAAATACAGAAACGATTATTAGAGACATTGAATATAAATCATGCGCGTAAGAAAAAAATATTGTGCAAATATATGCGTTAGTCGGATGTATGTTGGTTGACACATATCACGCGTGTGTGTAGCGTGTCACAAAAATTAAACGTCTGAGAAATCAATGAAATAAATTGCGATCTGACGTTTCGATAACTTGTACTAGTACGTCTGCATTCCTAACGATATATTCTCACAGCAAATCAGTAAAAACATTTTTAAGTTTACATTTTTATCTCTTAAAGATTTGCGTAATATTTCATCTCTGCTGTGTGTCACAGCATTTTAAAGAGACCTTCGAGCAGTGTCTCACACGACGTTCTGAACAAAAACTTCGTTAAATTAAGAATTGGATCAATATTGATGCTAAGCAGTCTCCTTACAAAAACAGTTTCATCAAAATTTCAAAGGTAGAGAGAGCTATTTAGAGTTGTTTTCTTCAGTTTTATCAATATTAAATGAGGTCATGAATATGGATGTGGAACGCGGATGTAATTTCAACGTATTTTAAAAAGAGACCGAACAAGGAAAAACTGAAGTGCCTCGTCGTAAATTTATATTTTTTTCTCACGAGATATACAAAATAGGAGATGTTTTTAATAAGCTGTGAAATTTAATCGCCCGTGAGAGACTATAATGTTAAATTTTTTAAAACTATTAGTTTCAAACGTATTTGTTCTTTCATTTTTGCTCGGAATGAGAGATTTTCTAACAAGATTTTGTCGAAGCAAACTGTCAAAGAAAGATTAGTCACTCCAGTTCTCGATATTCGACTAAAGATGTGTTAGACTCGACCATTCTCAACCTCTCCACTGCTGTGCTCTCTTTATTGCTTTTCGCGGCGATCCAATATACCGGAACCTCTCAAGGAACTTCTAACTCTTTTACCGAATGCTTTATATATGTATTGTGTCTTTCGAAGGACGCATTTTATATTCTTTCCAGAAATCCATTTTAGATAATTGGACGAGATGTCACGCACGTCAAAGTTGATTTGCATCTAATTTTAAACGTCGAAAAGTTGGTTTCACATTTCAATTCAGAGATGAATACACACATTTTTCTTGTAGTTATTAAGAAAACTCTTTCTTGCGCGTTTTATCGTCGTTAAACACGTTCGTTTCGGATATCACAAGACGGTTTATCATAAACGTCGAAGTATCAAAGTTTGATGATGTGACGCCTAGCGGGGGTGGTTAGCTTAAACGGGTAATAGGCTATTTGAACGATTCAAAACTTAGAACTTGAAGTTAGACACTAGCCGCACATGTTTTTTGCTCATTTTCAAGAAAAATCTGTTGCCATATTTTATTTCGCATACAAAAATAATTGGAAAGAATAATAAACCGCGCTTTTATAAAAATTGTAAAACAATATAACATATTTTTTTTTTTTGCGATATTCTATTTCGATTCAAACGCGTACAGTAAAATCACATCTTTGTCCAGAAGAAGAACGTCAGATGTTTTGTTTATCGAAATAATGCATTCTCTTAATAAACCATTTTCTTTTTTTTTTTTTCTGCACACATTATGCGTATCATATGCCGTTTTCTCTCTTGTACGATACACAACATGTGTGTGCCATATCGATTCTTTCGATGATGCAACTTTGGTTTAAGTTTTGGCGGGACCGTGCGATATATGACGGGAATAGCATCGCATACGCAACCAGGAGCCGGTGTTGTGCATATTCAACAGCATACTGTGCACCATAACAGCATGCAGGAACAATGTTCTGCAACACATGCGCGGCCTTTGCGGAACGTTTCGAGCGCGAACCATAAAGTCGCATTTTACTGGTCGTAAAGTCAATGAAGGTGGTCGCGTTTGCCCTTTCAGCGTCTTCCAGAGCGTCTAGGCGTCCGATCGCGGCGGATACCACCTAGGTAGTCTATGGAATTATGCCGGGTGAGTTCATGAATATTTAAGCCCCGAAGGTCAACGCACACACAAAACATCGGTTGTTGTTTCGAAACGTGTTCGGGATCACGCAAGTGATCGTACGACGCTTTTTTTTTTTTTTTTTTTGCCCGTATCGAGTCGAGTCTCAAGTTGCGCGGTTATTCAAAACAGTCCCTGAATAAACTTCGTAATTTAACTTTCAAGTTAAATTTCCCCTTCCCTAAATGCGCATCGAGATGCGCTTATGTGCAAAACATCATAAACGTATTTTTTTTTAAATTTTTTTATCTTTCACGTTTCTGCGACATGCGATTTTAATTCGAGAGAAGCTTTCAGGAAATGAGATTAGAATTGAGACAAGACCACGTAACAAGAGACCACAGGTTTAATCTACAGAGAGAAGCTACAAGTATCAACATAGAAAGTGTAAGACCAATCATCTGGAAGAGCTCGATAAGTGGATTACTGAATAAGATCACGCAGTAGGATTCATATGGTTTAACGTTTAATCTAATATAGTTCGATTGACTTAATTAGAACTTCTCCAGGATATCTTCCGCCAGGTGAGACGAAAAAGCTTATTCTATAACCTCCTCCCACACACACACACACACACACACACACACACAACGTCGTTAAAGAAAAAAAAGCAAAAATAAGATCTTGGAATTGAAAATGGGAGTGATGGAGCCAAATGCAGACCGTTCCTTTAATTAGCGAGCGCGTGGTCTGACATGTGAGGTTTTTCGAAGCAGAGGCAATTACTGACTTCTTTCGTTCGAATTAATCTTTTAGAAGCGATTTAACATTGTATTCTATTAATTTGTCGAATAATTTTATTTTCATATCAATGACGGATACAATACAAATTATACAAATTTTATTCTCTCACCAAGATATTTATATTCGAAAAAAGCAGTAACTTTCTTATACTAAACTTTACATATATATTTTACATATTGTTCTATTCAAAACTTTTCTGTAATCTTTTTCTTTTTTTTTTTTTTCTAACTTGACCGTGACTATTTGCATAAAGAAACAATAGATTCTTTTGTTCTCTATTGTGTCCTTCGACCGCGGTTGCCTGTTCTGTCAGCAAGACATGGTTTTTTTGCTTCCGTAGAAGGGAAAAAAATTAACCCTTCTCGGACCGCTAGCGGTTTCTTTATGGTTCTTACTTCCAGACAAAATTTACGATCGTTTATGTGGACCGATATATATGTATATATTACAGTCTCACGATTTCCTGCAGACTTCCGAGAGGGATTTGAGTTTTGTTACATTAAATAAGTAGGTATACGATCTTCGAGTTTGGAAGGACTTCTCTATTCAATCACTTTTGTGTCAAGAAAATATCAATTCTTTATTCTATACTAACAGAAAATGTATAGTTCACAAAATCTTTAACAATTATAATAAATCTTCAACAAATAAATAAATAAATAATTTTAGTATTTACTTTCGACACAATAACTAGTCTCTTTACCTATGTGTCTATATCGACCATGAAAATTATTCAAAATCGTCAATGTGACATGCGGATGTGAGAGTCATTTTAAGACAGAACCCACTGATAATGATTTTAAATAAAATCAAAATGTTTGAGATTACTTCTTTGTAAAAGAATTATTTTACTCGGCAAAATATCCAGCCATCCAGTTCAGTAACGCCGTTTTATACAACTCATATTTTGGATTTCCACGCCGAACCAGTGATAATATATCACTTATCTTATCATTGTTATAAATAAATAATCTTCAACAGTCATATAAATAATTAAACTTAAATATAATAATATCTCACTTATAATTTAACATTTTTCATTGAACAGTCATTGGGCCCCGGAATAGGGCCCCGCAGCGCCCACGGGCCCATAAGAGGGCGTGGACACAGCGAGATCTACACGTACGCAACTTCCGTCTTAATTAGACGATTTTAATGAACTTATGGAACTTATGGAACGACCGCGCTAAATATCGATCTTCGTTTCGGTCCCCGAAAATTCAGGACCATCTGAGAATGCGACACCAGTGACGAAGTGCCAAGGACTTCGTTTTGATTTTAATTAAGCGTGCGCAATCGCGCCGCCATTTTTTGTGTGCATGCGATCCTCGCCAATCAACGAATAATTAGCATAAGCGAGTGGACGTGCCGAGCTCGCGTGAGAGTCACAACGAGAGGCTTGTTTTCAGATAAATAGCGAACGACTGGCCGGGGTAACGTATAATAATCCGGCTCTCGTAAATGAGATTCCCTTCGAAATCTTGTGAGGAGAGTAATATTCAGATTGTATATAAATCGAATCCCAAAGTTCTCCAAAGATCGTGTATGCATTACGTTTGGATCTCGCGCTTATTTATCGAACGAATACGCATGCGAAGGAATAAATTGAAAAAGGCTAAAGTTTCTCTTTCGCGACAAACAACATTCCTATTTATAGTTCGCAATCAACATATTCTGTTTCTACAATCGCTATTTACGATTATTAAATCTTGATTATTTCACTTTTCAAATTGACATGTGTGAATCAAAATTAAGCAATAAATTATGAAACTTGGAGAATTGTGATAAATGTCGTAAAAAATTTGCAGCTTACGTAAGTATTTTACGTATGCATGGCTGACTGGAGAGAATTTTGCGCTATCGATCTGACACGGGGCAGATATATATATATGTATATACAGTAGATCCAGTGAACTAATTCTACCGAGAAAGAGAGAGAAAGAGACGGAGAAAAAGAGAAAGAAAGAAAAATAGAAGAGACAAATTGCGGAGCTGTTCACTTTTGTAACAATGTCTCAAGAATCAAAGAGATTCTGCTTGATTACACAGGGGCGTGGCTTGGTTAGTTGACTTCGAATGGGATCGAGTCGTTCGCTATCGTATACGTGGTTCGAATTTATTGAAACAAACTACGCGATAGAATTGCCATTCGACGTACCGAGTTCTCTCCGCGGACTTTAGTTCTTTCTGTCTTTTTTTTCCCCAGACACGTTTCGGCAAATATTCTCGCGGCAAATTATATCAGTTTGCTATAACAAACAAATGAAAAACTTGTTTTACGTGATAATATCGATAACTCGCGGAATATTGTGTCGCATCATGCGTGTTGCAAAGACGCATCGCTCGTAAGGATATCGTGATATATATATGACACGTCGATTTTTGTTTTCCATCCAGCAATTATTCGCGAGTGGTGGTTTTTGCACACAGTGCGCGCGCACATACGGTTTACAGTTTGAGAGCATAAATTGTGCAATATTACGGCGAATAATGTATTTAAACGCGCAAAGTAAAGTTTCTAATTAAGGACCTCTCGAGCGCGCGCCGGAGGATAAGACCAAGAGAATCGCGAAATATTACGAGGCACCGAACGAATAACGACCCTGCCTGGCTCCGCGCGAATAAACGTTGGAGTCTCTTCGCTTCTCTCTTTTCCCTCTTCCCTTCCCTCCCCCGTTCCTTCTTCATCCCTCCTACGCTTCGAGTGGAACTAATGAACCGTACGCAACGCAATTACGCAGCCGCTTCCACGGGGAATCCATACGTCGAAGTTGCATCTTCGCATCCACCTCGCGGGGTCCGGTTTCTTCTCCACGGCGCTCGAGGGCTCGTAAATATGACAGGATCGCGGCTAACCGACGTCGTTATCGATATCGTCTTATCTTCCTACTCGCACATGCACCCCGCCGTATCAACTGGCCGATCCGCCGGTCGTCGTCGTCGTCGTGGTCGCGCCGTCGACCACGGGGACTCGAGCGGAAGTGTAAAAACTGCATTTTACGACGATATAGCCGCGCTCTCACCTCTGTCTCTCTCTCTCTCTCTTTCTCTCTCTCTCTCTCTCTCTCTCGCCGGGATAGCCTCTCTCAGAAACAAAGTTTAGTAAATTAATTCGAAGCTATGTAAATTGCGCGGCTTATACCCCGGCTGCCTTTTGCGCGTTTATGTCAATGTTGTTGTGATCTTATTTACTGCAAGTTATTTATCCCGACTGCGCAATATTGTCCGAGAAAATCACATCACTTGGCGCGATGCTTTGGAATGTGAAGCTCTTTGCTGTAATTTTTTTTTTTTTTTTTTTTATTTTGTTTTTGTACGTAAGAATAGCAAAAATTTAAAAATCATACTTTACGAGGAAAGAAAATAAAATTATTGCGAATGTGTAGATTTTTTTATTTAATAAAAAAATGTTATTTTCACGAAAATAATTTGTTTCAAATAGGTAGATAGAAATAAACCGACCTCGTCTCGTCTTATCGTCAGCGCTGTTAATTAACTCTGATAAGTTAACTAAAAAGAGAATTTTGATAAGTTTGTTTGCGTATGTCGTAAATTTCTTCAAAGCTTATCGCGACTTGAAACTTAGGTTATTTGTATATCGAACGCCAATATGTTGGCGGACAAGAAGAGAAATTTATCGGGGTGATTGTGAGTTACATTGTACCCGTGAAAGGTCGAAACGCAGCACGAAACTGACGCGAGCAACCGACGCGGTGTATATAAATTGTAAATATTTATCATGCGAGCAAGCAACAGAGTTGCGAGAAGTCGAGAAACTTCCCGCTATTTCGGGACTAGTGAGGAACCGAACGAGTCTTCCGCGCGCGTCTTTTGGCGATTCGTTCGTTCAAAAACACGACGACGCTGCACGCCTTCGATTGCCGCGGCCAATGCCAGCAGTTCGCGACGCTGATGCGATCGAGAATCCACCGCAATCGTTTGAATAATTTTTTCATTCGCGGAGCGCGATAAACATGTCCGGGAATGCACGCTGCCTCGAATCGACGAGGGAGAGGAGCTCAATTGTAAAAAGAATTTACGGCAACCGATGGACTTTAAGGACGCGGATAAGAAAGAAATGACGCGATTTCTCATGCGAGTGATACAAACACGCAAGTTTTGTGTGATACGGTGGGACCACGGGCATAAAAAATCAAATGTCGCGTGTCTAGCAAACGTCACGCTGGATAATGCGAATGCGACGTTGCGGCGGATTTGAAAATATTAAAGACTTCCGGCGCGCGAGCCACGGAACGTCGAACCGGGAAGCGAACGCAGATGATGCGAACGCATATCGTCGCGCGTGGCGTCGTCGAACTTCTCGTAAAAAAAAAAAAACAAAACAAAAGAAAAACAAAAACAAGAAAAAACGCGAGTATGCGGACGAGAGAAGCATAACGTCTGTTTACGATGGCCGCATAAAATTCCCTCTCGGATGGCATACGAGCATGAATGAAGGCGCTACGTGTCGTAGAAACGGCAGTTGCCCAGTCAACCCGGGCAACCGAGGGAACGAACGATTACGCAAGCGGCCGACTTTACGAGCAAACGCGAAGCGGTATCTCTCTGGCTTTAGACACAGACAGTCCGCAGACAAGAACGACCCGTTGCAACGAGCTGACACTACGATGACGATCTGTATAATGACGAAACTCGCGCCCGTATCAATTGCGCGAGATAGAGACGATCTCTCTCTGTGTGTGTTCGGGTCTTTGCATTTTCTTCATCCTCGGTTGAAGTTTATTTTCCCGCGATCAAGTTATATTCGGTGAAAACACAGTTTTTCCTCGTTTGTCTTCTTCGTTTTAAACGAAAACCGGAGTTGCTCGAGTAACTATTTGTGTAGAATTTTTCAATTGTTAGAATTCGCTCTCTTGGATTTTTCGCGAGAAGTTCTTACCACGTAACATTCGCGTATATGCGAAGTGCGACGACCTCGATGATGAAATAATATAACGTAGTATAGATACGTTACTTCAAACAACGCTGCACTTCATCGCGACATGCGCAATTAGCAATTCGGATAATGTTAACGTTTGTTTTCTTTCGTTAAAGAATTATCGCGCGTTTTGTGGTTGTAATTGCGAGAAACAACGGATAAAGACTATTGAATAAATTAGCGGAGCGTTATTATTATAAGCGCGCATGCCTCGGAATTACGTGTGCGCGTTGTAACGTATAACGAACAGCGAGAGCGACATGACGTAATGTCCTCATTCCACCACTTTATCAGTCGATCAGCATTCGTATAAACTAGGAGATATGAATCTAGATTATTTTTACCGTGACATTTCAAATATTATAATGTAACATTTTTCAACTCGGCAAACCGAATTGGATTCTTTTGTCTTCTCGAGACTCGTGTGAATTATCGAGTCGATTTAATGCTCCGATCGCGTCCAATAAACGAGACGTAAAGAGTTGGCGGAATAAATTATCGCGCGAAGTATGACACGATTATGTGAGCAATAAAACTCGTCAACAGACGGCGCTCAGATACCAATAAATCTTCTCGGTTTCTCTCTCTCTGTCTCTCTTTCTGCCTACGAGTAACCTAAATTATAAATCAAGACAATGAGCATATGCGCGCGCGCGCGAGGAACTTCAGAATTATAATGTCTGAAGTCTAGAATCCACAATGAGAAATTGTTCTTTCTTATTGCGTCCTGTCATTCGCAGTCAGATGTTGACGATCGTCTTAAGGTAGTTCTATCACGTAGGACCGAATTTCGTGGGTGTTAAAAGGGAGCTATTAAAATTTGCAAGAAAAAAACGCGTACTATGCATGACTAAGAATATAATTATTGATGAAATAAAATAAACTACTTGTAAAAAAATATTTTATAAATGAAGAACGACAATTTAAGATGGTTCTATCACGTAGGACCGGATTTTGTGGGTGCTAAAAAGGAGGTTTTCTATCACATCTATCTACTTTAGATCAATTTATTAAATCGAAATGGTCGGCAACGTTATTATTTTTTTTAATGTCTACTTTTCAGACAGACTTTGAAGATATATTTAGTAGTTTTTGGAAAAGATCTCAAGTTTATAAGTTAAAGAAATACGAACACAAAGAATTTGCGTATACCACCATTATGTCAATGTTTTATACCTTGTGTTCAACTTAATTTGTTTCATTAAAATGGTCGGTAACCAACTGTTTTTTTTGTTTGACAAAAAAATAAAGATTGGTTCAGACAATATTATATAAAAAATTGGACTTTATGTCAGAACTTTTGTCTCGTGATAGAACTACTTTAAGTTCGTCTTAAAATGCTGTACGGCTGCTGTTTTATTGGCTACAGAGTATTTGTAACTCAAAACGATTTTGAAGATTCGGCTGCGCGAATACCGATTCGTCTTCCCCGATGCTAATGTCCGTCCAAATAGATTCTGTTTTAAGTCTGTTTCTCTTTTGATCATTGTCTCGCGATATATACGTAACAAATTATGTGCAAACGAGGTGCACATATAAGCGCACGCGTATGTAACAGCAGATAAGAATGTGTCTTTATCTTCCGGTTTGATACGAGCCATCTCTTTTTTTCTCACTGGCCAAATAAAAGCTAAACGAGTGTTTTTACGAGCGTCTATAAAGCTTTAAGTGTTAGCGAAACGAGCGGGGCGACTCCTTCTCGCGGCTTTTAAACCGCGTCTTTTGCGAGACTCTCTGTGACCGCGCGCGCGCGCGCGCACACACACGCCAACACAAAATACCTGAATCATGTCGGTCACTCACATGAATCACGGTTTACCGCCCGGTGTATTACGTATATCGATGTCAAGGTTACTCGAGTAACAAAAACGAGATCTCGTTCGCGCGAAGCCAACGAATTTAGTTTAGATTTTAGGAAGTGCGCCGCATCCCTCAAATCAATCTCTCTGCGCGCATAATCATTCTTACTTGGCCGCTATATCAAAGCAGGAAAAAATACATTAGCAAATGTAACATACAGATAAAAGTAATGACTCTTATCTCTCTGTTACATTGCTAATGTATTTTAAATTGCTAATTATCATTGAAGTATTTAAATATTATACAAAATGCGTATAAGCACGTGGTAGATACGTACGTGGAAAACATGTTTCTTAATGAGGTGGATATGCAAGTAATAAATTTGTGCGAGAGATATATAAATAGAGCTCAATTAACGAGAATTTTAATAATTTTATTTTTACGTTCTCGATTGACAAAACGCGGCTTTGACACTATATGTTCGTTATAGAATTGTTGTAACGAAGTTTCGAATTTGTTTCGCATTATACAAGGCTCGTCTTCGTTTTTTTTTTTTTTTTCTGATTGTCGTGCAAGGTCAAGGCTGTAGAAAAGTTGCTTGCTTTACGTGGTGAGGCGGTCGCGTTTTCTCGCGGCATTGCGATACATTGACCGCGCGAACACGCCTCGTTTATCGGCTCTAAAACCGAGTTAAAGTGCAATACGTAGAAAAACAGCAAATTTCTCTTTCTCCCCTTTTCCTCTCTAAAATAGATTGTATCCATGCAAGGTTTCAACGTTTTGTCTTACGTGACGTCACATGGTACATCAGGTTCACGAGCGAAGTGCCACGACCTGCCCCAATCCGGACGGGTGTAAAGGCAGGGCAATATAAACGAACGTTTACAGGCTCGTTACATTTTTATGAGCTCGACGCCACAACTACGCCACTACGACCATCAACAGAATGTCGTAAACCATCAACCAGCTCTGTCTCCCTTTCGTTTCTTCTCTCTTCCTTTCAGTCACTTCGCTCAGTCACTCCGACCGAATCTGTCTCTTTTGCTTTCGTGTATCTTCCACCTACCCTTCGAGGTCGTCTCGTCCACCCCTCCTATCGGTCCACGTGGCATTTACGCGTAACTTCCGCTCTGTGACGTCACATCGCCACTCGTAGACCACTTAGGTTACGTCATTTTATTGACTACGATCATAAAAGTTTTTACACACGGACCTCCTGCGTGCCCCCACTTGAGATCGCGGTGAGTATCGGCCGTGGAGGGTTTTATGTTCCACGCCGGGCTTTATTGTTTTTACTACTCGCAGGCACATTGACCTCATTTTAATTCCCCGACACGATGTAAACACACTCTGCTATTCCATTGAAACGTTTGCGCGTTTATACGCGCAACTTTCACATAATACGAGTCACGTATCGCGTGTTTGCGGAATTTAATCGACATTGTCATACTTGTGTTATATGCTTTCTTTACGAACGACAATCATGTTCGACATTTATTTACAAAACAACGCACAAACAACATCTCAATTTTGATGCAGTAAATTTCTGTTTTGTTGCCATATGTACAAACGCATAGAAAAATTCTTTTTGTTAATCAGTAATAGAAAAAAAATCTACCTTTACAATTCTGATATAAAAGATTTTTTGCGCGTATAGCATATAATACGATACAATTCTACAATATATTTTCTCTTAGTATTCTACGATCGAAGAACTTTGACATAGCATCAGCAGCATGTCTGCCGTAAGGAGCGCGCCATTTTACTGACACACTGGTGTTCATTAGGCGCCACCCTCTCGCCGTCATTGGTGGTTGAGTCGGCCATCATGAGACTCATTATGCAATCTTCCACGCCCGAATTCATGATGGCCGCCGTTGACTGATCCAATCCGCGCGCTCTCACTGGCAGCCATCAGAGAAATGATCAATCCCGCACTCTGCTGGCACTTCTCGCAACTTCCGATTTCGGAGTTTATCCAAGAGATGTCTCTACCACTTAGAACCTTGTTCCAATCTTTTTCAATAACAAAAGTGCACAAATTCGTTTGTTAAGTAACTAACGAATGTTATTTTTCTTAGCTGCAATGACAGTCGTGACACGCACATCGAAATCAAAAGTAAATTTGTAGCGCTCACTGTGCGCATTCGCTTAATACGTTGAATTTAACAATTGCTTGCAATTGTTTTATTTTTATATTATTTTATATATTATTGCTATTCTAACTATTGTTGTTACAACAGTTGTAAGTTTGTTTTTTCAATTTTTTGTTCAAGAATAAGTTCGCGAGTAGTCATTTAAACTCACGTTCTATCAGATTAGACTACCTATTATCAATTTTGTCTTAATAGTATTTAGTTTAAAATTATATTTGAAGGAAACATTTTATAATTAAGTTACAATCAATACGAAGCAATATTTCGCGTCAATAATAACACAAATGGCTCAAAGAGGAAAGAACGAATCAACGACTGCCATTAAAAATTCCACCAATAAAAAATTCAGGTATCTATAAAAAGATTCTACAATTTTTATTGAAAATATAAAATTAGAAAATACGCTGTGTCACTACAATTTTGCAGTGTCTACGTAAAAGTAGTTATATTTCTACATCTGTCTGATTTTTCTTCTTCATTTTTTTAATACGCTACGCGTATACAACCAACAGGATTGCCTTTCCTATACTTACGCGCGCTTGTAAGGCAAGCCGATGGCAAAATTGAAACGAAAATTTACAGTAACCCTACCCAGAGGCATATCGCGGTACTTTAAAGGACAGCGGGGCAACCTTATCCGCATCTCGAATCCGGATAATTATGTCGGCGTGTTTATTGCGCTCGGTTATCCGCGACTTTATTTCGTCGGATAAAAGGATAAAAGAGAGAGAACCAACGCAGGCAAAAGATATACCCGGAGCCGTCTCGCGCGGAGAGACATTTGCAAAGAAAAGTCACGGCTGGAATTCATGATGGCCGATCTTCTTTCCCCCGTCGATTCCGAAGCAGTTAGTCTGGGCGTAGGTAGGTAGGCGAGTGAGTGCGCGCGCCGTCAAGCTACGTGTATATGCGCGCGTATAATGCACACGTGTGTACGTGTTTCGGATGCGTGGCGCGCACACACACGCGTGCCACGGTCGTACATATCCTCTGTCTGGACTGCAAACCCTGAAGGCAAGATTGGTAATTTCGGAGCGACTCCTTCTCCCTCTCGATCTTCTCTCCTTTCCCTCCCCCCTCCTCCGTCCAACAAATTCTATGCGCAAGACTTTCTTTGGCAGATAAAGCTCTTGTTTCTAGCTCGTACCTTTCTCAAGGAACCTTACATTTTAACACATCCGTCTGTGGAATCTCTATCACGCGTCGAGCATTCTTAAAATATATCTGTTTAGCAGGAAAACACAATTCCGGGAAACTAAAATATATGTTAAATCGCAGTGAGAGAAAAGGCGTTATTTTCTTTTGCCAGTTTCGTAATACGTAGTATGTATATTATAATTTTCTTTTTAATCGTAATTTATATCGCGCGACCACCTATTCTTGCGCTCGCGTTGTAAGGTGCAATTCGAAATCGTCGTTAATTTCGGTCCACGAAAATATATTACGACGAAAATGAGGAGAGGGCGAGTATTGCTGCCATACTCGCGATGTTTGTTACGCTTATGGTCATTATAAAATTCAATCGCACGCACCGATGAGTCTCGAAGGTTTAATTTATTCTTATCAAGGCATTCCTGTAAAATCCTCTCTTTCTCTCTCTCTCTCTCTTCCTCTTTCGGTTTCTCCGCCGCCGGAATTTGGAGCGGCAGCTAAAAGAACGAAGAAGAAAACCATCTCGGATAACTTGCGCGGGATGTCCAGGTAAGCTATAGGGATAAACAACCAGCTTGGACGACGGATCCTTTGAATCGTCGAACTTTGAAGATCCAATGAACCGCTTATTTCCTTCCTTGCTTTCGTTTTGCTCCCACCTACCACGGTACGGTTGCGTGTAAGACATCGGAGAACCCGAAGAGTAAAAGGAGAGTTGACACGTAACTCAATACAAGAACGTCTTATTTATGACGTTCATAAAATTACCGAGAGATGTTTTAAACTGGAATAAAACGATCGGCTGTGCGTCGTGTTCCGAACATTAACTTATTTTTTGGCCGACTGCCAAATAGATTGACAATGTAGGTTCGTTGTTGTTCGTAACGTCGTCGTCAGATTATTCCCTTGGCCGTATGCCTAATGTCCGGAGAGGATGGCGCGTACGTACGTACGTATTTGCTATTGTTGCGAGAATTATATTTTTAGCACGTTAAGGAAACTGAAGCGAATCCCAATTTTCGCGCAAGTGCCAGAAAAACGTGTAAATTGCATTTCTCTCCGCGAATATAAATTACGCTTACAAATACATACTGAAATATAATCTGAATTAATTTTTTTCTTTAAAGAAGGAAAAACATAATTTAATATTAAATGACAAAAATTAAAAAGAATTTCATAATTCTGAAATTCAAAATTCTGTTTTTTTTCGCTGTGAAAATCGGAAGTGTTATATTCGCAAATTATATTGAGAACTCTATAAAATTGGTTTTGGTACAATTGCGATCATACTTGCTTTACACAAAATTACATCATACATACTTACTTAGTGTAACATGAGAATATTGGGCTAGATCTACAATCTCGCGCTCACAACAATGGAAGAAGATTGAAAGCTCGCGGTCGACGTCGCGTTTAAAAGCACGGGTGGTCGGCACGTGTGTCGTTTCATGAGCCTCGTAAACACTCGCTGGAAGATGCAGCCGTTATACGCATGTTCATTACAAGCAGGTTGAGTTACGGTAATATCTCCGCAGAATGTATCCGGATCCGTCGCAAAAGAGCATGATGTAAGGGAACGCGCCAAAAACTGAAGCGCTGTTATTGTGCTATTTATACCGAAACCTCCATGAAATGTAACGTAATAAAGTGAATTTTCGGCACGTTCTAGCTCGCGCAAAAATTGGGTCGAGAAACTCTGAGTGTACAAACGAAAAGAATTCCACAAGGTTTATTTGTGGCTTGACTTTTAAAAATATTAATAATTTTTATTATATAATATATAAATGTGTTATTACACATGAATATTATTAAAATATATAATATTTTTATTTGTTTATGTAACATTTTTAAATAATTTTATAAGTTTTTATTAAATTGAAAGAATTTATTTATATATAACATGGAGGAATATATGTTCGAAAGACATTGTAGGCGTATCTTCTTCTTTGTACGTAGTCAATTTCCAAGTGTTCATTTGTTAAAGCCATATATACCAAGTCTATATGGACCGAGTAAAGATAGGAAACTATCGATAATGTTCTCGAGAGAGTTCTAAACTTATCAAACCGGCGAGAGAGTAGGGTAGTTGCCTTCGTTGTATTACGCAGCACCGCCATTTCCATTCCCTTTTCTACGTCCCTTCTTTTCTCGGCAACACTCCTTCGCCGGGCCATATGGCCTGTGTGTATCGGCAATCAAGTGCCAACGTCTTGTAGCAGCAAGACTCGAACCTGTTCCATAAGGAACAGCGACGATTTTCACCGTGGCCGATAATCCCCACAGCTTCGATCTCTCGCTGCTCTTTTTTGCACGTCATCACTGGTGGCTTCCCATTGGACAGCTCACATAATGCGTACTTTTTATACTCGAGAGAGAGCTCTCAGCTCTCGGCTGCTCAACATCAAAGTTCTCGTACAATGTCTCCGATTATGATATTCACGCATTAATTTATATATTAATTTATTTATTAATACAACAATTTATTTATTATTTTTATTTCTTATTAATTTATTTATATAATTCAACTTGTGTATAATATCTGCATGTTTTTGTAATAAACATATTATCTCGCATATTCGTGTTCAGAAAAATTGAAATAGTTTAAAAAAGAGCATAAATAGCAACGCAGTTATCAGTATTTATTATTATAGTAGCTAAAAATTAATTTGCGTTACGTAAAAACCAGTTGTAAAATTTAGTGAAATGCTTAATTGTGTTTTAAATAACGTATAACGTAAATT
The DNA here is from genome assembly GCA_014825475.1 of Pseudomyrmex flavicornis. Taxonomy (NCBI): domain Eukaryota; kingdom Metazoa; phylum Arthropoda; class Insecta; order Hymenoptera; family Formicidae; genus Pseudomyrmex; species Pseudomyrmex flavicornis. Next base: position 35,538 of record QVNW01000718.1, on the reverse strand, counting down.
TTTATACGTTACATCAACGAGACAGAAGCTTCCTTGTTACATTGTAACGTGTAAATATTTTATATATTTGATAGATCTTATTTAATGGATAAATTATAAACGTTGTTTGTTTCTTTTTCTTTATATTTAATTACGTGCGTATGATGAAGCAAGCAAGAATATTTCTGCATTTATATTGTGTGACATTTACTTAACTATGTTCTTACGGATTTTTCACCGAAATCCGCACCGATCTTATCTTTCCGTCTTCGTGTTCATTTGACAGACATTGGCGAAGTCACGGGAGAATTTTTATACCCACAGCTTCAAAGTCTTCTCTGCCGACTAACGACTTATCGGATTCTCAATTTTATCATATAAGATTCGTTAATTATTTATTTAATTCTTTACTTCCCGTCTCTTCGGAGAGCGCTCTGGTTTTTTCTTGTTTTACTTCCACCGTGATATGGAACGAAATTATACTTTCGACGAAAAGATATATACAGACAAACACGCTCATTATACTGCATTCTTGAACCCTGATACCAACAACATATATATAGTAATTAGTTAATTACGTGAGTAGCTTATTAAGGTTTCATTGACATCGGAGCTAAATTTACTGCTCCAATTTAGCCTAAAGCTTTCGATCGACTTCGCGTTGAATTAAGAAACTGAAAGGGATCGGCGTAGCCAATAAAAGAGATTGCTTCTCGTGATGAATAATAAAATTGCCAATTTGTGTCTGACAAACTTGACCGATAAAGTCAATTCGTTTCGCGGGGATGCGTGACTCCGACTCTTAAAACGATAACAATAAATTTTTTTTCTGATTTTTACCGGGAAACACAATATTTTCTCGGGATATAATATTTTTGCTTGTTCAATCTGTGTGCAATATATAAAATAATAACGCGCTTGATGTACTCTCTCCAGGGAAATTGAAGAAAGGAACGTCGATTATATGTCTATATCTTTCGTTATTTTTTTTCTGACGCGCAATAATAATAATAATAATAATAATAATAATTCCGCTGTGATTTAGCAAGAGGATATTATGTAAAATAGACACGCAATTGCGGAAATGTAATTATTCAAGAATAAGCAAAACGAGTTAATGAATTGCGTATGCATACTCTACGTTTGCCCGTCGCGATTTTTTCACGCAAGTTTCTTTTATATATTACGAAGAGTACGTAATTATTCTTTACCACTAACAGAGAACATAAAATTAAACATGCGAGTAGTGTTAAATTATTGACAAAAAACAGAAGATACTTTTTCTTTTTTTTTCAAAGAATAAAACCCAGTACCTGATCTTAGCACCTTGACCGTAGCATTCTCGGTGATAATACGGTGATCAGTAGTCAATGGCACTCGCCGGTGTTATCCGAAGAGTGAATATACCTACATGTATATATACGTGCATTTCAATATTATATTAATACTCATGCATATGTCAACTACCGCAAAACCGACAGCGGAACAGATGATAGAACACAATCGTAATTTTGCATACTCGAAGAGAGGATATGCGGAGAATGGTTGCGATGTGCCGAACTACCATGTGCCGAATAGGTGAGCGGGAGAGGCCACGTATCGATCCTCTGGGCGCTGAGCTGTGGACCTGCCCGAACTAGAGGGGCGAATAGGGAACATGCTGAAGCGGCCACTACCACCACTACGTCTGCGTACCAGCATCCACACCCACCTTTAAGAGCTGGCACAAGTGCCTAGACTACCTACACAATCAGCTGTACTATCACCAGGAACTACACATGGACTTTCGCATCTTCGAGCCACACAAGCGCGTCTCAAGCGCTCGCACGAGCTCGTCTATGCGACACACACCCACCGACGGAGAGAGAGAGAGAGAGACACATACAAGCTTCACCCGCACTAGTTTGTCCGGACGTAGGCAGCAGCAGCAGCCAGCATCGACATCCGCATCATCCCCTCCGCGTCACTCCTCGAGGCTGTCGGCAAGGGCTCCAACCTTCAAATCGACCCTGCCTTACAGTCAAACCTACCCTACGTGAGTTCTTGTCCACGTTCCCAGGGAAGAAGATGAAGGAGTGGAGGAAGAAGAGATAGAGAGAGAGAGAGAGAGAGAGAGAGAAAATGAGAAAGAGAGCTGGAGAGTGTAGGGCGTGTCGTTGCGTCTGCAAGGCTCCGAAGAAAAGGTCTGAAAACCTTTTCGTTACTTTTTCCACCCTCGTCCATTCTTCCTCCGGCACGCACAGTGGTTCAACTTTTACCATTTCGCCGTCTGGCGAGATAATCTTCTAGTCCCGTTTATAATCTAGTGGAAGAAAGAGAGAGAGAGAGAGAGAAAGAATAAAGGAGAGCAGAATCACGATTCCCCTATCTACTTCTGCGTCGGCTCTTCTTGTGCTTCCCCGGGAAAAGGGAACATAGTTATTTCAAACTTGCGCCGTGCAGGTGCCGCGAGCTGTTTCACGCTAATGATATAGGCGTCTCCGAAGTTGGAATTTAATGGAATCAACCTGGAAGAGAGAAAAATATTATCAGCTTGTCTAGCATATTAAATACAATCTCCTTTATCAAAGTATTAAATATAATCTTCTATTAAAGTTGGTACAGGAATGTAAAAGAACCAATCCACATTGTATTTTATGACTCCCGATGCAAACGTACAAGTATCTTACGTGTTGCTCCTCCGCCACGTGAATGTAATTATTTTTTTTATATTCATATGTTTTTCATATTCACATATTAGTGATGCAATGTAGCATCTTAAAAGAATTTTAGAATTGTTATTCAATTCAAATTTTTTTTTTATATTTAATTTACACGTTGAAATATATTTTGCACGTACATCCGGTATGGTTCTCAAGGTTCTTTTTTTTTTTTTTTTTGGATTCAGTTTATAAATTATTTTGTTTTTTTTATTTCAATTCTAAAATAAAGTATCATCTCTCTGCGATTAAAAATATTTAAATATAAAAAATATTTGCTTTAAATTATTTAGAATATTTATGTTTGCATATTTAAAAGGTTCATTTTATATTTCTTTCTGTTATATTCAAAGCATATCTATTATTATTATGCAAATGTATGTTATATTTAGTTTGCGATTTAATACCGAATTTATAATCGTATTTTATTGTTATTATGGATAATATGTTTTTACGGGAATAAAAATGCTTTCTCTCTCTTTATAATATCTTTGGCTGTGAAACGCAGATAACACACGATGCCGATGTGTGAAAACAATAATGAAGTAAATTTTATCAAAACAAGCACGTATAGGTGTCAAATATATAGAATGATCAACTAAAAAAATATCGCGGACGAAGTGCATTGCCCGAATATTTTTTATCGTTATTATATTGTATACTCCCGATGAGTCTTCGTCGGAGAGAAGACAGACCTCTCAAGTTGTCTTCCGCTAATAGCGTGGGCGTGGATACAGGTGCAACATGCATATTGCAATGGAATGGACTCGTAAGTGGAGGGTGGTAGTTGAGGTGGGGATTAAATTGCTCCCTCGTAGACTCCAATCAGGAACGCTCGGAGAAAATTAGAATAAACAGCGGGTTTCGTGGCTGCGTGGCGCAAATCAGCCGCACTTGAAAAACCGTCGAAGACGGCCATTAAATCGAACATGAAGACGAATCCGGAATTAAGAATACTTTTTTTTGTTTCTTGTATTTATCTCCGATGCACATGAAGGAACCATGATCAGTATGAAAAAAAAAACAAAAAAAAAAAACGGTTTTTTGTTTTTTCTGCGCAATGCGGTACGCGTACCGCATTTTTAACACACATTGTCATTGTCTTCGCAATTTGCTAAGACGAGTGTAATGACGATAAATGCGAATTTACCTCGTTCGATAAAAAATGTCTTCCGATCTTGAAGAAAAAGACAAGAAATTAATAAAGTCGCAATGATAAAAAAAAAAAAACGAAACAAAATCTGCTTGCTCGAGCTAATAGGGATTGCGCGTCCCTTTCGTAAAGGACTATCTACAAGAGCGACGAGGAGAGGGGGACGCGCTCTCGGAAAGTTGGCAAAATCCGAAGTGCCGTGTCGTAAAGATATGCTCGGCGGGTCGCTCGGGAGTCGACCGGAGAATATGTGAAATTGCTTATATTTTATAAAAGCGAAGAGGAGAATGAAAGAGAGAGAGAGAGAGAGAGAGGGAGGTGTCTCCGTGCGGCGCGAGAGATGAGGTGGTATCGACGGGCAAATAAAAAGAACGGCGAAGAAGGAGGCAACGTCTTCTCGTGAATAAACAATACGCGAGCGTCATATATGCCGTCGTAGGCTGAGAAAAGAATGTGAAACGCGCGCGTACAAACGCGTTAAACCGTTTACATATAGAGCTTATCTCATTCCGAGAGAGAGAGAGAGAGAGAGAGAGAGAGAGAGGCGTTCGCGTAGTTATCGATAGTCCGCGATAAAAATCGAGATCCCCGCGCGGCGGATCAAGCGCGGAGGATTTTCGCGCGCGATACTTATAAGATTTCTGATCTGATTTAATATATGTTATTATCATCAATATGGATACTATATTTTAAATTAAATCGCGATAGTTGACGCGCGCGCGCGCGTTTCATATTTTACGCACGTTTATTTTGACCGCACTTCAACCTTCGTCGGGCAACTTTCGTTGAGCAGTTAATGTCACTCGCGCGGGTTGAAGCTCCCGCAATTCGGCTTAAAACTATTATCACTTCACTTGGTATAGTGTAACTTCTCGCGTCTCTTTTCCGTCGCAACTTGATGCGCGTTGAAAAATATCGTAATATTTCTTGAAATTTATTGTACAATAATATTCCGTGGTTAAAGCGGAGGTGTTACAATTGCGTCAAGACATACACGCATTGTTTTTGTTTTGACTATTAATAAATTAACGTAGTTGGTTTTCTCTCTTTTTCTTGCTCTTCTTGCGGTTTGGAATAATAAAACGCGGTTTGGAATAATCGAATATTAAAAAATTCTTATTTTATTTCTCCGAATAGCGAAATAATGGAAAAAAAATTTTTTTCTGCGCGATTGAAAACAGAAGGAAAGACACACAAGTCTCGAGGGAAGCATATGTAAATGCTGGCACATGCAGGTATCGATCTTTCAACCTATATATATCCGAAGGATACATTTTCTTCTGGAAAAATATGGCGTCTTTGTCGCCGCATTGTCAAGCTTGCGAAGATAGGAGGGAGAAAATGGAATGCCCTACATATATCAAGAGTTTCTTCACCAACACATAACCAACACTCGCCAAGAAGGGACGATGGCGTTTGTAATCAACGCGCAGACAAAACAGCATATTGTTGTTTTCAGAAAGGAACAGTTTACTCGAGTTAGGTATACACTATGTGTGTTGAATTTATTATAAGGAAAACTCACGCATGCGCGCTCACCACGTATGATCCGCCGCCATTTTCTCGACGTATACCTCAAAATATCGATTTTTCAGTTACAATAATTTAACTTTCGATCTTATCTTACATTGTGGCAAACGACGGAATATATTTTCAGGTTTGATACAAGATTAGATATTAAGAAATACAAGATGAAGTAATATTGCACGTATATTTTTAAAATAGGTAATATATTACATAACTATTTCAAAAAAACAACCATTAAAAACCAATAAAAATAAAAATTACAAAATACGATACGTGTTTAATTTTAGAGATTAAAAAAAAAAATCGAAAGTCTCGTAAAGTTTATATATCGTTTTAAAAAACTCTTGGGCGCATGTATAAATTTATAAAGATTTACATATATTAAGTGACTGTTCTCAGATTATTTTGGATTTCGAAACATTCAATTTATTCAGCTGTCGATTTTATTTTAGCTTTGCACAAACATAATTTATTTCTTCACAGTGATCTTGCCAAATGTTAGACATGTTGGTCAATATATGGCCGATTGCGTATCTATTTGTTTGAGAGATGTCGTATCTTCCTTACGACATTCCGCGATTCCAAAAAAGGAAGCAAATTAGTTGTCATCCGTTGTGGAACGAGAGAAAGATATTGCCATCTCTTGTAAACAGCTAGCTAAACTAATTTATTGCAATGTTTACGTAGCGTAGTTTCTCACGTGTTTGTTTGTATGTAATGAGATGGGGTCGGTCGTAGTTTGGGGTCGCGGTCTTTCTATACCATGCGCGAATCTCGTTAGGAAAAGCTTATCTGCAAAGATAATGTTATCTCTGCGAGATTTTCACTATTGTTGCAATTCCAATTTATCTCACGAATGTTGAGGTTCGTCACCTTGTACTTTCTTTTTAATTTCGTTACACTCGGTTCAGATGTAACTAAAGTTGTTTGCATTGCATTTTAACAAGATGCCTCTAAATTTCGAACCGAACAAATTTGTCATTGTTAAACAAAAGATTATATAAAAAAGGAGAAAAAGTTTCGAAAATATTTCATGGCATCTTGAGATCGATCCCAGACGGCGAACACGTCTCTGGTATTTTCCTTTATCTATAGCTCACGTATCTGACGCCGAGAAACCTTTCTTGCTGCGGCTATATATTTCAACGAATTTCAATAGATGGAACAGAATTTTATATAGAAAACTGTTTCGGGAGACTAATCACTATGTGATTATCAATGCTTCTTGATATTTCTTGATGATTACATCGTGACGATTAGCTCTATTTTATAAACTGTCGAAAAATTAAGCATGACTTTTTATAATCCTTCGAGATTCTCTACGCATCATTTTATTATTTAATTAAACGTAAATAAATTTGAGAGAAAGAGAGAGAAAGAAAGAGAGAGAGAGAGAGTTTCACGGTAATAAACAGATCGTCGGTAAACAAAGTTCATGTACTAGAATTACTCGTCGTTTATTTCCACGCTGGTGCTCTGGTGTTCTCGCGTTCGCGTATTTTCTCTCTCTCTTTCTCTCTCTCTCTCTTCTCCTCTCTTCTGGCTCGACGTCATCGAGCCTGTAGCCAAAATCACGATGGTCCGAAACGACTTTGTTTGCTCATCGAGTCGCCCCGTACGTATCACCAACTCTCGCGCAAACTCACGTAAGAGAACGACGATACGTTTTCCACACGGTATCTGTCTCTGGAAATTCGCGCAACTTCGTGTAACTTCTAGTCTTTCTACCGCCGTGGTTGCGGCGTTAAATTCACGGCCGAAATCACGAAGTGCTTGAAACAGGTCGGTGTATATATATATATATATATGTATATACATACATGCGTATTTATACACGTACGCGTATATGTATGTATATATAGATATAAAATTCCTGTATCTATCGTGCACGTGCGATCGGGCACGTGTGCGCGAGTATATTCGCGTATATATATATATATATAATCTATATACATACGTATATGTACGTGTTTCTCCGCTTTGCTATTGCAACATAGTCCTTCTCATCTCCTCTTCCCTATTCCGCCCGTTTCAATGTGTGTTTCCATGTCCCACCAACAATCCAATTTATACGCCGGATTATTCTGGGAACCGTCGAGGTACCAAGGGTGGCTTTCAACCCTCTCTCTTCCCCTTCCTCATCTCTACCTGGTGTTGTTGCCCCCGTCGGACCTTCCCTCTCTTCTCGCGCAACCGCTGCTAAATCGCAATGGCTGAATCGACATGGCATACCTCTACAGCGGCTCGATCGAGCCGGATCTGCTCCGAATGTGGCTGATATAGTTTTTTTTTTTTTTCTATTCTTTTTTCCTGGGTTTAAATCGAAATACGTTTTTCGCGATTTCTCAATCTCGCGCTAGGAAACATAATCTTGTTGAATTGTTCTCAATATTTGGAAAGAGTCAAGAATTTTTAACGAAATTTACATCACAAATTGAAAATCTCGCGAGACGATTTATTAATCTCGCGCGCGCAAGATCTTGCGGAAAAGATGTCTCTTCTCTTTATTCGAAAGCAAAGCAATGCTATAAAAGAAAACGATTCGAGTTTACTGATATGGTCGAAGCGCGATTGACCTAGTTCCGTTCTCCAAATATCGTTGCCTTTGATCCTTGATAACTTGAGATAACATTGTCTAAATGTTCTCTTTTTTTTTTACTTCCAGTATCTTTCTACGTGCTTCTACGTATTCAATATATTTCGAATTCCTTCGTTTTGCGCTTAATTAGCAACGCAATTATTTTGAAGCAATCAAATTCTGATAACAAACGGTGTGACAAACACATTTCCGATTTAGAAATTTTCGTACACCCAAATTTGAAATCATATAATTTTCTTCTATACCTCCTCTGAAGGTTTTTTTTTATGAATTTGTTTATCGTCTACTGAAAGAAGAGTCTGCGCGATTGTTCGATCTTGATTGAGAATTTTCTTCGTATCAAGATACGTCGTCGTTACGTCGATGTCCGATGCTACGCCGACGCAACAAAAACCGACGTGGCAACGAATATACGGCTGATACTCGCGAAACTTCTTCATAAAAAAAAAAAAAAAGAGAACACATTCGGAACTGGACTATGAGTAGACGAAACACGACATCGATTCTTGATTGAGGAAACTTTGGGGGGGGGAGAGAGGGGCTGAAATGTTTATTTGCCGCGTATACTTTGTGCCGGTCACCTTCCGCCGGGATTTGCGGGATTATAATCCGAGTTTTCTTCAACGTCTTTATCCGCAAGAAGTACAACGTTCATTAATATGTTAATTTCAAATGTAAAAATGAAAGTTTTATTTATCGACATGACGATACGCGCCGCTAATTAGTACAGCTTTTGCGACGTGTTCCTCCGCCCGTGAAAAGATCTTTACGTTTTTAACTTCGTTTAAATCCGCACTTCTCAAAGTGGAGGTCCGTAAAATTGAGGCTTTACTGTGCCATTATCGGCTTATAAATATCGATTTCCTAACGACTAAGTTCTTGAAAACAAAAAAACAAAAAAACAAAAAAAAAACAAAAAAGAACAAAAAATCCATAACTGCGAAACAGTTTATATCGCAGCAGGTGTAACGGGGTGGAGGATGCGCGCGTCGGCATTTCTTTTTATTGAGATGCATCTTGTAAAGAACACACGGATATGTAGAGAGAGAGAGAGAGAGAGAGAAGCGCGCGGAACGTGGATGCGCAAACTGTAGGTGCAGACAGTTTGTGGCGCTTTAGAATGAAGATTTATGTTCCCGACCGAGACGTAAACAATGCGCGAGACGCGGCGATAAATCCGCGCGCACACAGTGGGACCTTCTCTCCTACATCGTACAGGTTATCTGGGTCTAGGAAATTGTCGTTTACCGTGTTGTATTGCCGAAGTTACACGCCGCTATCACGCTCGTCGCTATATATATATACATATATGTATTCTATGAAGATGTGCACCCGACACATGTGTCTCACTAGAGAAGAAACGTTTACGCTGATATATTAGACAAAGGTCAGGGAAATGACCTTTAATATCGGAACGTGATGTTAGCGGTTACATTACCGCTCTAACAATGTCTCTATTACCAAATAGATAATAACGAAGTAATTCACGACTGCCGCGCAAACTAATTTCACATCGTAATATCAAGTTTTTTCTTTGCAATATTATCATTGCCGCGACGGCAATGTTCGCAATAACCGCGCACTTGTAAAATGTTACATTTGCGGTTTATTACGGAATGTAATAACTCTTATAAAAGTTAATCGCTATTAACGGACATATCAGACGTTATATATCTGTACTCTCGCATTTTTGTCTGTTGCAAAAACTAAATGAGAGGAATCCTACAGCAAAGTAAAAAGTTATTTAAGAACTGCTCGTTTTTAAGTTACGCAATTAATTTGCGCTTAAAACACGCTTAAATTATTCAGTTTGAAATATGCGACACGCTGGGAAATTAGTCAATATTTTAAGAGAGAGAAAACTCTCGTAATGTCTCTTCGAATAGTAAATTCACAACGCGGTTCCCACGCAATATATTCCACGATGAGGTGAGGAGAGATTTTATATTTGAAAACAACAATTTGCATTTAATTGAGCAAAATTTCTTCTGCATGACGATCTATTCGAGATTGCGACTTGCGAACGCATTGAAGTTCCGTGAACGCATTCGACGGACATATAAATCGTTCGCGTGAGGGGTTTCGTGATGAAGAAACCGCGATGGAGGGCTTCGCCCGTAAGGTTCACGCGAATACCAGCGCAGCAATATCTATGGCGATAAAGTGTCACTGGCGATTACACTTAAACGTCTCCAGCCTTCACGCAATTGTCTCTCATTGACACACAATCACTTAATTGGACTTTCTGTTTAAAGTGTGTACGCTGCGCATACACATGTCGCGGCTGATGACTTATAATGATATTGCTTGTAATAATATATCTGTACGTGTTATCGGTGCGTGCTGACAAACAATTAATTTTTATTGACTAAACAAATTATCTTACGATACGAAAATTTTCTAACAAACACACTAGAGGAAACATTCTGCATAATTTTGTGTATAATAATTTGTGTTTGAAAAATTATAATCGGCTGTAATAATGATCATTTTTTCCGGTAAATCTTTAATATCGTAAAATAGTTAAAGTTTATTTACTTTCAAAGAGACTGTAATGTACTGTCGGAGAAATCGCAGATCGCCGACGGCGATAGTAAAAAGTTCGATAGAAAAGTCTTGACTTCGAAAATCGAACCCTTTCTCTCTCTCTCTCTCTCTCTCTCTCTTTCCTCCGTTTTTATAGTCCAATAAATAAGAAACTTTCTCTTAACCCTTTTTAGCGAAGAGTCAACCGGCGCATCAAAAATCTATGAGCCTGCTTTCACCATTCAGACTAGTTTTTTTACCCCCTGGGTGCTTACGACGATGGTCCACATAACGCTAACGACGAATAAAACTAAACATATGCGTGTCAGAGGAAGCTTTTGTTAAAAATAAAGACTTACGCTCTACAATCTCTGCATGCGGTCGTCCGAAAATTTGGGTTCACCTTTTCTTTTCTTATTTATGATTACAGATTACGAAAATGCTAAGTCGCCCGCAGTCGTCGAAGCATCGACGGTAAGTTCAGAAACGTCAAAGACACAATACACGCATGAAACGATTCTGGATCTTACGGTAATATCTCGTTAGAAAAAAAAAAAAAAAGAAAAGAAAAACGTTACGGTGAATAACAAAATAGGCTACATTGTGCCAAGAAATTCATAATAATACGAAGTAGCTGCCATTAAAGCGCTTGTTACGCTTGTCTTATTTCGCGCGAATGTAATTTGAATTCGAAACGACACTTTTTATAGTCGAGTAATTTCAGCTGGTATGCATATAAACTAGCGCAATGGGTAATGCTGTAAAAGATTCGCGGAGACGATTACGCTGAAATAAAAATGACAATGTATCAAAGAAATGGATTGCATCCGTAAGAAACTAGCCGTAATATAACAGCAAAATACCCAGTAATTTTCTCGGCACTATGCCGACTTTCTAGAACGCCGATGAAGAACCACTGAAGCAAAACCGCACGTGTTTTATTACAACTTTAATTGCAGTACTCTCTCAGCTATATTTTACGCTGACCATAGCCAAAGGAAAATGTAAAATATAGATGTTATGACTATGCAATGCCTTTAAGGAGTTCTTGTTGTATCAAGATACGGATCGATACGTAACATTACGAGGCGCATTTCTATCGTGTTCAGGGAAAACGGTAACCGAATTTTATTTTTAAACGATTTATATTGCGCTAAATCTCGACGTTCGTCGTAAGATGTTACGCAGCCCGGAGTAATTCCCGTTAATTGAACGTGCACGTGCGTAAAGAGTCCTCGAAAAGTATTAATTTTCCAACGAAAGGGAGATACATTCGGTCATTGGCAATAGAAATAAAATGGATTTTTTTAAATTATCTAGAATTTAGAGTTCGCTAAAGTCGTCGTCAGACAAGATATATGCGATCGTTTTCTTTTCATTTGCTCAAAGTTTGCTTTGTATGTAAAAACAAAAATGACAGAAACCAGTTTTAGATATTCTTCTAACGAATTTCTTTTAACATTCGCGTTTTCGATCGTAATCTCTCTTTTAAAGCAAAATTTTCCTCTTCCTTTACACGCGCGTCTTCGTCAATTCACCCTCTTACGCGCGTCCGCCCCGACATCCCTCTTCAATCGGCATTTATATCGTTAGACGTGGGAGACATAATTTACAACTTCCCTAAGAGGTAGTTTGCGAAGTACAACGCCATTATAAATTCACGTTCGCGTTAAGCGGCCAGATCTCGCCAGTGGCGGCAGCCCCAGACGACGACGACGACAACGACGACGACGACGTCGCAGTTCGAAAACGCACACCGGCAACGCGGCACCTCGCACTTTGCGACACACCCTGCGCCGTTAATTCGTTACTTTACTTCACCCTTTACGGCGAATAGGTACGATTTCTTTCGCAATTTATAGTAACCGATACCGTCGATGACCATTTGTATTCGGAAACGAGCCGACGCTCTTCTTATCTCTTCTTTCTCTCTCTCTCTTTTCTTCTGCATCCAATACGCGTCGCGAATTTGTTCGTTTGTTCTCTTTCTCTCTCTCTCTCTCTTTCTCTCGTTCTCTCTCTTTTCAGATAAAAAGAAAACTTCCCATCACGAACGGTCTGACGCATACGCTGATAGGATCATGCAAACGCATATATTATGCGTTCAAAAGTTGGTAATAGAGTAAACTCGTGAGCATTTCTCAGACCATTTTTTTTTTTTCACACACATTCAATTGCGAAAAATACGCCACTTCTTTTTTCAAGCTTATCCGTTTACGAACGTACTTCGAACTATATACACTATAATTAAAATTTCTTTTCAAAAAGCTCCGATACGTCAGATCAGAATCTCCGCTGTTAATTTTACACTGTACTTTACCACCTGCGGTTTTCAACTCACATTACGAAGATATTTTTATCAGTTTGGTGCAAAGAGAGTTTCGGAAAACTGGTAAACACGATAATTCGTCCGATAATATAAGAGCACGCGCAATCATCGCGTACGTATCAGCAAAATCGAAATGACGCGCACAATTGTCGCGAATGTGAGACGGGTGAAAATTAATTAAAGCACCTAGTATTTCTCTATGAATTTCATGCTTAATATCGTAAGACGCGCGAGGTGATTACGCCTCCATTTTATAACGAATTAATGGACGATGTTAGCCTTCGCGCATCTTCACTCTGAACTTTTGCAATTTCGCCGCGCGAGACGTGATGTTTCCGCGAGGCATTTTAAGATTACGCCACGCACACGGTGTATATATTTGTGTTGCGGCTTATCTCGTTTTGGATAACTGTCAAGCGCTCCTCATTCCTCGTTTTATGATCTTACAGAGAAACGTTCACAGATATTCACTTCCGATGAGCTTCAGATACATATTGTAGAATAACGCAAAGTAAGAGATGTACAGAGATGATGGATAAAATGCAATAGCGCACGTTAAAGTAAATGAAGAAGTAGTCATTAAAAATTACGGAAAAGTTCAAATCAATGCGAATAATCTTACAAATGTTAATACTCGAGCGAGTTGTATGTTATCTACATAAAATTTACTTTAACTTTCATATCTTTTGAAACACGCATTTATTCGCTCTGTAATTTTCGTTAAAAAATATAACATAAAACATGTACCTACTCGCACTACATATCTTTGGAGTCAGACGAGATAACCGTATCAGTCGAGTTTTGAATGATTTATTATATTTTTTGCACAATATTAGAATATTTATTTGAGTTAATGAGATATCTTGCTCGTTCATTTAAACATCCTGTACTATTTTTCTTATTTATCTTAATAATATTAAGCAAGAAAAAGGTCACAAATTAGCGAATGTGCGTTCTTACAGCGCATATGCATGTATATAAGTATTTACAACTATACTGGTAACAACCGGTCTGTTTTTTCCCCACATATGTAAGAATTAATCAGATTTTCAAGATTGCCAAGCACACAAACGTCGGTGTTTCCGTTTTTTTATAAAATTTACGATAAACTAAATGCCATTTTTCACTCGCGGCAATATCGCGCTAGGAAGTTATTTGTTGAATTTTAAATGTCGAGATAAATTTCCGTCACTTTATACGCGTTGCTTTTCATGAATGTTTAATTCGATGCGTGTGTTGAACTGCTCCAAGTAAGTTTAATTTGCGCACAGTTGCTCAACGATGGAAGGCCTCTTTTCCGTTTAAATACGATCCAATTAAAACGATGCTCTCGCCGCGAATACCGACAAAGCAACGAACGTCAGGACTATTTAAACGCAGAAGTCGCGGATTACGTTTCCATTATTTCGAAAGTTGCCCGAACCACGGAGAGATACGGAGCATTGCATTTCCTATCTCCCACGTCCCCCATCATGGCTGACAACGACCAACATCTCATCCCACTTCCATTCACGCCGCGGCTCTCTCACAAAAGCGACGGGTCCAGAAGGACGAACCTAGCCTAACCTTAACCTAACCTAACCCTTACTTAAGCTCCCTTTTGCACTTGGCAGCCATGTTGCTCCGAGGGTTGGGCCACCAAAATGACGGCGACTCATTGGCCGTGAGTGGAAAGAGAGCGAGAAAGAGGGAAAGCTTCTCCTCCATTTCCGTCACTCACCCGTCCTACGCTATGTATTTTCATTCTCCATCTCTTTCGCTTGTGCTAACAGCTCTCCTTATCCGACACCCTTGTGATGCGTTGCGCCGTACTCTTTTTCCCAGTTTTTCTCTCTCTAAAGTAACTATTATTTTTGTCTTTGTCCGTCTCGTTCAAAAACTCTATTTCTGTCTCTACTTTTCATTCTTCTTCCTCTACGTTTTCCGAATTCCGTCTTTCTAATATCGCTTGTTACTCCGATAAATATAGATTTATTTGTCGTTATTGCTCATTTCGTTGAACGAACAAACGTTTAAATAAATGTCTAAAGTCATCGTCTGAAAATGTGACTCTTTGTCATTTTAATATAACGTGAAGTTGCATGAATTTTATTTTGGGATTTAAGTTCGGGATATTCTAAATATCACCATAAAGAATATTATCTGTTGTCACTATAAAGAATATTATCCATATGTTTTAGATGATACAATATTTCGCTCTCTCTCGTTCAGAAAGAAAATTAAAAAGTATTATCTTAATAGAGTATTTTAATTTATTTGTATATAATTTTATTCTATTTGTGTATTTTGCACTCGTGTAACACGCATCGACAATTTATTCAAATTTACCACGCATTGATTATATTTTAATTTGTATTCCTAAAAAAATGAAGTTTTGCAACTAGCATTGATATTCGCGTTTGATATTGTGTTATTTAATTTACTTGAAAGGTTTAAATATAATTTACTTTTAGATTTACACATATTCGTAGATATGTTTGTTGCATTTTGTGATACTTGATATTATTGTAATACTGATCAAAAAAGTAAGAAGTGTTAATATGCAGAAATACAAACATGCAACGTGTGTAATATAAAAGAAAGCGTATATTAAAATAATTACCTGAAACTTTTCAATTTTTTAGACTGTTCGTACATAACAAGATCTACACAACTCTATAAACTTATGCACTACGATGAATTACTCCGTCTGATATCGTTGAATTTTGTGATTATCATTTTTGCAGAGACAAGCTCTCGTTAATCTTGCGCACGTATGAACTCATTCGTTGACTGACGAAAACTGAGCGATTTTGGCTTCCACCAAATACAAAAGTGAAAATTCGGATCCCACTATTACCTGGGCAACCCTTTTTTAACTTTCTCAAAGTCTTTCTGTATCTGTTACACTTTCTCTAAGCCTTTTGTCCTAATTCCAGACCCGACGTGTGCTAAACAGTGTCGTTCAGTGTTTCCGCTCTATATTTAAAAAACCTTTTAGTGAGGCATTTCAAAAGGCAAAGGTCTACTAAAATCTCGCTTTTGTGAAATACAATTTGGAAAAAGATTTATTTTAGATATATTATTCTTAGAAAACTGAAAAACGAATAAATTGCATTTTTTATATATCCTCGCGGATACATATTTTACTGGTAAATTTATAGTTCTCATTCACAATCAATTTTTTTGACACGATCAATGTGTTATGTTCTTAATTTTATACTTTTTCTCTGCACGGAACAGTACAAAAAAAATATCTTTCAGTTTTATTATAACCAGACACAAAACAGATAAGGTTTTATATTTAATTTAAAACAACAACTTGAACATGTTTTTCTTCTTGTGTTAAAGTAATTTTAAAATAAATATAATAAATATTTGAAAACATTCTGCAGTTCTTTTTAAAAATTTGAGATAATGTAAAAAATGTTTTGAAAATTTCTCTCTCTCTCTCTCTCTCTCTCTCATGAATATTAACTATCTAACACGAATATTTTTTCTTTTTTATAAATTATATATCAGTACAATGAGTGTGTCTACATACACACACATTTTATTTACGAAAGTATATATGTAAATTAAGTTTGCTACAATTTGTAAATCAGTTGTACAAATTTAAGAAACTTATTTATAGCATGGGATTTTACTCTCATTTACACAGTAAACTTACACGATTTTTTACGCACTATGCGTATAGGAATATACTACTCTCAATTAGTTTTTGGACAGAATATTAGATATTAGAATATTTAAATAATAAACAAATTTTTAAAAATATATAAGTGTTGTTTTACATGATAAAAAGCGTTGTGTATTATTATGCCGCAATTTAATTACATTACATACATACATTAGTTTTGTAAAATTATGAAGTTACTCTTTCGTTACGATATATAATATTTATTGTTAAAAACTACTATATGTACACATTAAAATATTTGTTTATACACATATTAGGTAAAGAAAAGTATATATCTATCTACGTAATATCATTAAGGTATGTAAAATATAAAATATAATTTAATAGAGTATAGACACAGCATTATATATGGTAAATTTTAACATATAATTATATATTGATATTAATATTTAATAGAAGATACATTAATACAGTTCATATCATAATTATGTGCAAAATTTTATGTAACATATTATTGTAGTGTTATACTTCGTGTTATTAAAAACACATTAATGTTTACTCGTAAAGGCAACTTTAGATTTTTATTACATATTAAGTAATTTAATTTATTTGGGGATTTCTTTTACAACTTTAGGGAAGAGTTTTATCAAATGAATGAATATGTGTTTGATGTAAACAATTGCATATCTTAGATACAGTTTCTTCGGCAGTATACATCTTTATTATAAAAATCTTTTTTCAATATATATATATATACATTATATTTCTTAATTATTTATTGTATATGTATACTATATATATATTCTTATTTTCTTAAGTTTACACATGTATATTTTGTAGCATCTGAAGAGTGTTGATATTTGGAGTATGCATCGCGAATGAAGAAATCCAACGGTGTTCGGTGTAGCCTCCTGTTACGTATACTGAAGGTATACCGGACAGGAATACACTCAGGATACATTCAGTATACGTACAGGGGGTTTCACATTCCTCATCGGATATCGCTTCGTCGGTGGCTTCCCTCGCCCAAGGATGTGTCAAGGCTGATAAGACCGACGGCTGTCTGGCATCGCGTAGTAGTCTATAAATGTAACATCTTCGGGGAAACTGCTGGCACGATGCGGCAGACGACCTTGATCATTAATAATCCTCCATTCCTACATTATCCAGATAAAATTTCATTAATACACATTGGAAAGAAAAAATCAAAATTGTTCGTAATCACATTTGTCTTACCTAAAAAAAAACCGTCTCGATTTGCGAACGAAGTTGGGCCAGGAAACATAATGCTTCTCGTTAAACGTGGTTAAACTTCGTAATTGAAGCCGAGACCAAAGGGGGCTTTTGCAGCGTCCCAATTGAACAGACTGGTTAAAACACACGCCTTGCGCGTCAGAAGTCCGCACACGCAATTTGTTTTTTCGTCAGTCATCTCAAGTTTGCCTACGGACACATATAAATAATACTCGAATTATTAATGAACATTGAAAGCTGGATAAGGAGTGGGAGTGGAGAATTAATCTAAAGATTTTGTTTCCGAGTTCTGCGGACGATAAAAAAAAAAAAAAAAAAAAAAAAAAAAAAACGAGAGAAAATGATGGTGACTAAACGGTCATAAAAACCTCATCGTCCCGTAACCCACGACGAAAACTACGATCCCCAAAAGACCGTGGAGCTTGGAAGCCCAGCGTGCTGAGATGTCGGACCGGTTGCCTGCTGTTCGGGCTACGGAAATCCGAAACGAAATGTATGTAAGCCAACTCACATGACAATCGATCAATATCTTCACCATAAAGCACATGCATCGTTTACCATTGTACGTACGTATATGTTTACGCGCATGAAATCGTCTCGCAATAATATGGTCTGAGAAAGTTTTATTTAATAAAAATGGCGAAACATAAAATATTTTGCGATACTGACCTGATATTATTGTTTGCGTATTCGTCATTTCTGTCTTTGTTGCGGTCAAATTTTCCAAGTTTTCTCACCGGGAAGATCTTTCGGATCAAGTGTGTCTCCAACTGAAATCAACCGATATGTGAAATTTCATGTAGGATCCTTTTAATGTATTACGAACACCGCACACTGAAGACTCGAATGACATATTCAAGGTTGTCAATCACAGACAGCACTCCGATTTTGTCTTCACGATGTACGGAATGACAGCTCCGCTCGGTCTACATGCTACGAGTGACGTTCACAGTGGATGCGCTCGGATCCGTTTCGTTCGCTGATTCGCTGAGTCGTAGCTCGGTACGAAGGACAGAACGACGATCGACGCACCAAAGAGGAAGAGAGAGAAAACGGACGAGATGAAAACGGGGGAGGAAGAGAGCGAGAAACAAATAGGACAGGAAAGAATGCATGGCCGAAGTAACAAAAACCAAGAAAAGGAGACAGGCGCGAGAAGAAGAGAGACGTGGTGCCCGTTTATGTACGTCAGACGCCGACTGGAAAAACGAAGATGCAGCTGCAATATGCGGCGTCCTCCAGTCTTGAAAACGACCGTGACACGTCCCGCGGACGACTGTCGGCGTCGCGACGCTCAGGCGTTTCACGTCACTCGCGAAAATCCTGGATCTCTTCGTTGCTCGGTTGCTTCGGGCGTCCGGACTTCCGTCGTTTCTCTGGAAACGTGCTAAGCCACGAAGAAGCGGCTTCTTCTGGCGGTGGCTGGCGTACAACGATGTCGTAAGAGTAGCGCCGGGCCAGCCTCGCGACGCCGACGCCATGCGGCGTCGCTCTGCGCCCGGCCACGTCTAGGGACGAGCCACGTCAATGTTGTGTGGGTTTTCACCACCGCACACACGAATGCATGTACTCTTTGGATGCACGGGGGGTATATAAAGTCGGGGTGGATATAGGGGCGACCGGGAGGGGCGGCTCTTGATAACGCGCAGGGTCGACCAACCCCTCTCTCGCCATCTCTGTTCCTCTGTCTCGTTCAACGTTTCTCTCTCTACCGAGCCAGCCACTCCTCTTTGTCTTTCCTATTACGCCCGAGCAATTTCTCTCTTTCTCTCTTGCACACATTCTATTTCTCTCTTTGTTTCTCTCTCTATTTCTATCTTTTTCTTCTTTTTCGTTTTATCCTTGTTCCTTCGTCACCTGCTTTCCTCTGAATTGTTCCGTCCTTTTCATTCTTATCAGAGACTAGCCAACCCTTCTTTGTTGCTCATTCATTTGCTCTCTCTGTCTCTTGTATTTTCTTCATCCACCCCTACTATGTCCGTCTCTACATATTTCTCTCGCAAGTTTTGTTTTCCTTCTTTCTTTTGCGTCTTCTCTCCGTTGGTTAATCTCTTTTTGTCTTTGACTGTCTTTTCATAATATCCTCTCTCTGTTTTTCTCGACGCTCATAGTTTCCTACCGCTTTCGCCTTTTCCATAGAGGTTGGCGTCGATTTGATTTCGCCGCATCTCTGTGTGCGATATCTCGCTCTATAGTCGCTCCCCCACCATGGTCGCTGACTCTTTGCGTGTGACAGCCAGTGTGAGCTTTATGCAACTCCCCGAGAGCGTGTGATGTAGCCTGGCGCCACCAGCCGGCGTTCACTCAGAAACTCTTCGCCCCTGAATCGTGACGTTTTTATTGGGCAAACGCTCCGTGTTTTAGTTAAGGAGAAAAAGAGAGAGGAGGATAAAGCGCACCACTACCTTTCTCCCTATACTTTTGTCTCACCTCTCTTTCTTCGCTCTTCCGGTTTGTTTCTACAGACACCTTTTCGGCTTATTCTTTGTCTAGTGTGCAGGTAAGATTACGACCTCGTCAGTTTGCTACAAAACTCCGCAGACGAAAATTATTAAATCGAAAAGTAGTTCACTCTCTCTCTCTCTCTCTCTCTCTCTCTCTCTCTCTTTCTCTCTTTCGCATCGTATAAGTCGGGGGGAGGGGGGATGAATTGCCAGGCTCCAGATCTGTAGACATTAAAAACAGTGTGAGCTAGTAGATTTTTACGGACAGTAGCAATAGATTTAAATGTATAAAAAAAAATAGCAGTGACGTACTATGGGTAGATACATATGATAGATTAAATGAATCTTTGTACATATAGCTTTAAAATCTCGCAAATATGTTTTGAGATTTGAAACAAGCAATAACAAATTCAATTGAACCAATTAAGATGTATCATTTGCAGTTTGGAAAGTTTTTATGCAATTCTTTATTTTCCGAAAAAAATTAGAGCAAACGCGCTTTTTTTTTCAACTTCGAATATATTGACCTCTATACGGAATACTTCGTTAGATGCTGCCATCTGTACGACACAATCCAAAACATTCGTTTATACCACTCTGAAGTCATACACACACACATACACATCCACACACATGCGCGCGCACTTGTATGTGGTGGTGAATGACACATGTAAGAAAGAATTTAATCGAAGATACCAGGCATTCCAATCGTCGTTAGATAATCTCTCATACCATTATCAATGTATAAAACTTCATTTAACATACATATTTTTATTTTGCTGTTTTCAGAAAAAATAATCTGATTACTGAGACAACTGATACATTATATCTTTTTGCGCGTATTATGATTTTATTTTACGCGCTATCTTATATCAATACATACACACGTATTGATACAAAATGTCTATTGTCACCGCAGCTGAATAACAAAGTACATTATATTTAAGCAATTGATGAATTAAGGCTTGTGAAAATGCTAACGAAATAAACATGGTCTTGCAAGCCGATCCCAAGATGTTGTGCGCAACGTATTTCCGCACAACATCTTGGGATCGGCTTGCAAGACCATGTTTATTTCGTTTACATTATATTTCTTATGTTTGTTTTTTTTTCAAAACAAACTTTTTTAAGAAACAAACATTTATTATATTTCTCTCATAAATACAGATTATTTTTAACTTTTAAAATCTTAAAATAAGAAGTGAGGAAACATGTTAAATGTAAATCGGTTGATAATCTTTATGGTAATCTTTATGGGATTTAAATACACAGACGTGGTTTTATTTTTATTCATATGTTTTGAAGTCAAAAGTTTAACGCTTTTTCACATTCTTTCGAATGTAGCATGCTTTTTTTTTTTTTTTTTTTTTTTTTTTTATCAGAGATTCAGCAAAACTAATAAATCTGACATTACAATCGTGTCTCTCAATTTTGTTTCACCACACACTTTTACACTCTTTCGACTTTACCTGATTCTACGCCACTGTATATCTCGCGACTGAGATCCTAATATAAGCAAAGGAATTCCATGGTATCTAGTTAAGCGATACCGCATAAAGAAGCGCGGCTGTAGGACGCCACCATGAAAATCTGAACTTAATCGTCCGGATCCCGTGAAAAAAAAAAAAAAAGAAAAGAAAAGAAACGAGAGCGAGGCCACAGACAGAAAACTCGATCCTCCCTCGAGGTTTTAACGTGGAATCAGGTTGCGCCTTCGGGAGTCGATGTAGTCATAAGCAATGTAGGTACACTAAAATCGGTGGCAATAACTTCGCACGCATTTCTCGGTACACTGTCGTAAAACTGGCGAGTGAGCGAGAGACAAGCTCGACGATTCAAGGGTGTTCGGTTTGCGGGATGGAAAATAATAGGCAATTCGGTATATATCAACGGTTTGATAATTATAATAATGACCGCCATGCGGTGCGCGCACTCATGAGCAAACCGGCCAAAAGATCATTCAGGTGGAAAGGAGCAGTTAACCCACAAAGCATATAAGCGTTTGCTTACTATCCGTATTTTCTTCCAGCCGTGATACAGCTGCGTAGCGGGAAGGATTATTATGCAATTACTGCTGCAATTTCAGCTACATTTTGCGCGAATATATATATATATATATATATGCATGTGTAGAAAAGAGAAGGAGAGAGAGAGAGAGAGAGAGAGAGAGATTTGATCTTTTTCATATAACAAAATTATCTAAACAGCACATACGTATAATATATGACATTTTCAATTGCAATTACAAGATATTATCAAAAATTCATTATCAATATATATATTACTAAAAATTATTATCGAAAAAACTAAAATAATAATATCATACCTCATCTGCTTACACGCGACGAAAGCTATTTTCACATACACTACATATATTTGTCCGTGACGTTTATTATTGTATAGAATGTTGATGAAATATTTTTGAGTAAGTTAATAAATTTGATGGAATTTATTACAGATTATAGACTATAAAACTGAACACAATTAATTATTCGTAAAAACGCGTGATATGAAGCTGCAACCGAAAAGAGAAAGAGAGATGACAACGTAGGGTTAGCTCGGGTAGATCGGTATTGCTCTCGTTCGAAAGGGGCGAGCCTGTGCCCAAGGCAGGCTAGAGGCAACCCAAGCCAGGCAGGTTCGCACAGATGTGCGGCGGCCATCATGAATGCCTGTAAAATATGTATTCTCGTGCGGCCCGGTTGGTAAGAGAACAGAAAGTGGGGAAGGGATGGCAGTGTAGCAGATGAGAAAGAGCTGGTAGGGAGAAACGAAGTGGGGTTCGAGCGTTGAGGCAGAGGGAGAGGAAGAAAAACCGTCGGAAAAGAGAAGAAGGGGAGAGAACGGGGGGCTGGAACGACGAACGCATTCAGCTTCGGATGAGCAGACCGGGGAAGAGGAGCTAGCACGAAAGAGGGAGAAGCATAAGGTGAGCGAGCGAGAAGTGAACGCGTAAAAGAAAAAGAGAGAAACGGATGAGCGGGCAGTGTGCATGCATCGCAGTTTCATTTCATAGAGCGGAATAGAGGCAAAAAAGGCGAGAAAGTAGTCACGAGGGTTACGCTACGCGAAATAGAGATGACCGGGCGCATTATAATATCTCTCGTGTCGCGATCTCTGTTACGTTCGGGCGAAAGTACGGGTGGATTTACGGATGGTGAAAAGCACGCGTAATGCTAGTAATTGGGTGCAATTCAACTTGGCACTCCGGTGAGGAAACAGGTACATGGAGTCAGTGTCACACACCCAAAGCAGATTTTACATTAGCAGATCGGATCCCGAGCCAAACTTCATGTCAAATTTTATCGCGTGCCAATCGCACATCCACGTTGTTGACACAAACCCAAAACTTTGTTCGCGAACATTTTGGCATTACACGACTCAGTTCACAGCATCAGACTCCGATATCTTACTCCAGCATACACACCGCACTCACACACATACACACACACATCTGCTTGTGCAGTGAAGTACATATAAATATTTTATATTTTTTAGACATAAAGAAAACAAATAATTTTTCTTTTTTCTTTTTTATTCTCTTTTCGCCTACAAATATCAAAAAAGGACCACGCACGATGTTAATTAATAAATTTCATTTATTTTCTTCTTTAAATATTTGAGATTACTAACAAAATGTTCCACTAATCCAGTTTTCTTATAGTTTAGAGAAAGGGAATATTGGGAAATCTGAAAAAATTTGACATACATTCTTTTTTCAGTTACGTATATTTCAAAGAGTTAATAATAACATTAAAGCAGACATGTGTGTATCGTCATACCCCAGATGTCACGCAAATCTACGAGCAATGCGCTTTAATTAGTGCCGGTGCAATTGACGTGGCGACGTATTTACGCGCAAGCTCGAGCGGCGGATGGCAAAAATATTAAAAAATAAAGAAGTAGTATCCTGTCAGGCCTGCGTGCCAAACGAGTTGTCGTGAGTTGCCGCGGCTTCATGTAACATGTTCTACGACTTTACAGCTTTGTGTAATGCTCGCGCCACCGCAACGATATTTATGATCGTCGGCTGGATTATAATATCTTATTTTCTCTGTGACGCTCCGCGACGCGTATCCGGTTTTCCTAGAGCGCATGCGTGGGACAGAAACGTAAGAATATTTTCAAACTATACGCGCGCGGGTTTATTTCGTATCGCGCCGAGGCGGGCGCGGGTGCGAGAGCGCGCGCTCCACACTTTTGAGCACGTGCAACAACGCCTCAAAGGGAATCGCTGAGGCAGGGGGAACGTCGGCGCTCGTCTGTGGGACGTATCGATTTAACAGTATTGCTATCTTCCTTATTACCCACGGTAAGGTAATCCGTTGATATCGCCCGATTCGAAGTGGGGTGGGTTTTACTGGTCGTCGCCGTTGGGAAAGAGCGAAGTGGGGAAAGATGTCGGCGGGGAGTTAGACGGGATATTCGAGAATCGAGCGAGACGATCTAGCGTCGTCGTTCGCTCGCAAACTTAGATACGCACATACCAGAATCCAAGAGAGAGAGAGAGAGAGAGAGAGAGAGAGAGAAAGAGAGATCTGCTCTCTTGGAATAGGTCGTTATTTACAGCTCGCATGAATCACGGATACGCCGAGATAAAGCTAATGCAACGCATGAATATCTGTTCATGAATTTTCTTTTTCTCTTTTTTTTTTACAAGCCTTCCTCTTCCATCTCTTCGCACTCGCCGCTCATATACAATCGCTCATTACGTGATTCGACCGCATACGACTGAGATAAAACAACGTGAATTATATAGTTTAATTTTTTGGTTTTTTGATTATCTATACTCATCGTAATTTGTTGTTGCACGTAAATGCGATTGATATGAAACGCGGAAAGATAACGTTACATAGTTACAGAGAGAAAATCAATTGAAAATAAATGCAATTATATATCGGAAGTTCGTAAATAGAAATTCGCTATCGGTAGTTCAAGACGGATCGGGCGTCACGTAAGCTTTTTCTTGCTTCTGTACCCGTGAACTTTATACCACCGACCTTTAATATCCGAGCCCATTTAACCGTCTGTTTTACCCGCCTCCGCATTATTTTCTCCCTACGCGCCGCAACTAAAGGAACATATACGCTCCTCTTCACACGCTCTCTTCCACTTATAACCTTTATTCCAATAAAACTTCTCCGTACTGAAAGTGGTAAGGGCATAGTATACG
Organism: Pseudomyrmex flavicornis; assembly: GCA_014825475.1. Classification (NCBI taxonomy): domain Eukaryota; kingdom Metazoa; phylum Arthropoda; class Insecta; order Hymenoptera; family Formicidae; genus Pseudomyrmex; species Pseudomyrmex flavicornis. Next base: position 10,236 of record QVNW01000718.1, on the reverse strand, counting down.
CGCCGGACCCCATATATGTGCGCGTGTGTCTGTCTGTGTGCACTCGGTTTCATAGGATGGTCACAGCGAATGGTCCATCCCCCGACACCTATACCCTTCGTCTTTATTTCCGCCGGCTCTCTCTCTATGAGAGTCTCTCTTTCCGTCTCCCTTTCTTTCTTTCTCTTTTTTGTGCTTGTGAACCCCGCTCGCTCACTGACAATGTAAGTAGTAATGCATGTTTCCAGAGAACCCTATACTGTAATTATTTTTCGATATCATGTTACGTGCGCGAGTCTGAGCGCGCATTATCGTTTATGAGATTCGTATTTCTTGGAATAGATTCCCTTTATGATATATATATATATATATAAAATAAATCATCTCCTATATATATATATAGGGGATGATTTACAACATCAGAGAGATGAAGTGAGAACAAAATTTACCGATGACCAGTTTTGAGATTTCTTCGTGAAATCAGTTGATACGAGATAGGTAAGGAGTAACGCGACAAGGAGTAGCAATGTAGGGGAGAGTGCGGAGTTGGGGAAAAAAAAAAAATCGTTGGAAGTGCAAATCTTCTGCACTGCGAAGTTTCTGGTAAACTAGTAGTAGGTGCGATGCAATCACGAATGGAACCGGTATTAAACAGCCCGTGTTAATATCGGATTTTATTTGTTACTTAATTACAGAGCGTTGCGAGGGTGCGAGGGATAAGAGAGATCCGGAGAAGGAACAGATTATTTTAATGAATATAAAAAAACAAAAAAAAACAAAAACGCGAACGTGGAAACTTTGTTCTCTTTTGCTTTTATTGCGGCACTATCAAACCAACCACTGATCCTGAATATCTCTCGGTCGGAGAGAAGAGACTTCTTAATCTGTCGTTTACCTTCTATCCCCGTGATAATTGGCTATCGTATAGTATTAATACCACCGATTATTGCTGTCTTTAAGAAATTGCAGTGTACAAAGCGGTTTTTAGGGCAACAATAATCCTTACATACTTTGATGCCGAATTAGAAATCGCGAAGAAGCGTCGCGTTGTTGATCACGTCACATTTGTCGGTTTCTTCTCGATCGCTTCTTGTCATTGTTGCGTTGCTTATCATCGGTGGAATATTTTGCGCAAGTCGTCGCGACAGAAATGAGCTCGCGCGAGCGTTTTATATAGAGAAGACCGGCAATCCGAGTCCGTCGTTACCTATTCACACGCAGTATTATCAACATCCCGAAGTGAACAGTGAAACCGATAAATAGCGGCATTACACGAACACGGAGTGGCGCATTCGATCGGCTTTCTTGAAATATATCGGATGAAATCATCGCCGCTACACACTCTCTCGCGATAGAGGTAACGAAAAACAATTCCGCCGCATTAAGATACGACATTTCACGTTTTTGTTAAAAAGGTGGGACGCGCGGCGGCCGGTCGTCAACTTCTGATTTTAATTAAAGCAGGAAGGAGAACGACACTGGAATTGGAACGTCGGATTCCCTTTCTGGTTGAATCGAGGAACGATTACAGTCCGAGCCATCTCTCCTCTCCTCCCTCCCTCTTCCCCCGTTTCTCTTTTCTCTGTCCGTGTTTTTGCCTCTTGTCTTCTCTCTCGGTAACATGATTCTCTTCTCTCTCTCTCTCTCTCTTTTTCTCTTCTCCTCTTAAGTTACCTACGCAGACAGAAATATTCGTGGAGAGCCCCGCCTTGTGCCGCCATCATGTTCTCAACCGGCGCACGATTATTAGGCACCGTAATGCGTATTTTCTGAAGTGACGTCGGGCTTTTTTCGGGGTGCATTACGAGTCCTTACAGCAAATTGTTCTCAATTTGCAGAAAGCCCTGAAACGGCGTGGCTTATCTACGTACGTAGTGACAATTTGTTTTGGAATCTATTTTACTTGTTAAGATTTGAATTCCCGGTGCAATTGAATTAATGTTCGGGACGCGAGCCAAAAACTTATATAGCGCGTGCATTATGGCGAATATTTAGGATAAAGCGTAGGTGTATATCCGTGTGTGTGCGCGCGCGCATGTAAACGTTACAGTTCCATTTCATCAAAAGCAACAAATTTTTCTGATTATTTGTCAAATTTTAGACAAAATTTAAAAGTAAATTTTTAATACAAGATGGTAACTTTAAATTGTTATTAATGTACATAAATAATTGTTAATAAAATATATTAAGAAAACAAAAAAGATCTGTCGATTTTTTAAAATTAATAGCTGTAAGAATGATTTTACATTATGTTAAATACACACGTGTTTACGGACAAAACGAAAAGAAAAACAAAATGATTTATTATCCAATTGATCATATTGCACTAGCGCCGTTTCTCGCACTTTTTCGCCTGTTTTTCTCGTAATATTCACAGATAATGATCAGCGCGCCGATTGTTCCGCGTACGCGCGTACTTGTTGTACACATATGTGCATGCTCGCGGTCGGATTCCTGATATCCTTTTTGTTCGTTCATTTCGGCTACCCACAATCTCCCATAGGCGAAGATTATAACCTCCCCCTCCCCTGGTACAAGCCAACCGAATCGGCCATTCTCCTCCAGGAATCTTCGGAGTAGCTCGACTACGTTCCTCGGCAATTTGCATATTTGGGTAAGGTTAAATCTAAAAACGGCCCGGAATGCACGACCAGTGAGATTGGGTAGAACGCTAAATGAGTCCACGGCAATCCCATGGTAAAGAGGATCCACGCTGGTGCACGCGTGTATTGTGCCGTAGATAAAGTTCGACCACCTCGTCACGATCGTCTATACGTCATTCGGTTAATGTGCTTCTGAGCTAAGAGCTGACACTCACATCGCTTATGTAAATGTTCTCTTTCTACAAAAAAAAAAGCTATTTTTAAATCATGATGTAACGGTTACGAATTTTTTGATCAAAACTCTGCGATATATGTCCTTCTCTCTTTGCGATTTGGAGCAAAATGTAAAAAAAAACCGTTCATTTATTGCGAGAATCGCAATTCCCTTTGGAATTATCTGAAATCATAAACTTCATCTACCATAAACGGTAATGCAGCAGCAAAACGCACAATACAGTCTCCAGTAATACGCAAAGCACATATCCCGCTATGTAAAATCCCACGGGTCTTAAAAATGAAACTTTACGAGAATAATGGTGGATTTTTAATTCATCTGAAAAACTTCCATCGCGCACTTTGGAAACAGACCAAGAAAGTCCTCTCTCTCTCTCTCTCTCTCTCTCTCTCTTTCAGACTTGAAATTATCAACGTTGGCTTTCTCGAAGTAAATGCGCTAAGATATTCCTCCCGGCATAAATTATTGAAACAAATGCGCCCTGTTCCGGCGGGAGTTAAATCACGCTAAAGTCCAATTCGTGCTCGTCGCGGTTGATCAGATTAACGATCATCGCACGTCTCGGATTCTCGTCTAGTGAGAATTTCAGCTGCGAGATGTCCGACTATAAACATCATACGAGAATTTACGACCGGGCTCCCTGACTTTTGACGATCGTTAAGCCCTACCTCTCGACATTCCAGCCTCGTGTATTCTATTTGCCTGTCATTAGCAAAATTATAGTTTTGACTTTTTTTTTTTTTTTTTTTTACCGAATCGCGCCGATACCGAATCAATTGAAAATAATGTAATGCGATTACGAATTGCTTCGCACTACATGCGTTACACGTTACGTGTGTCACGTCGGCTTGTTTACCTTCTTCTATATCTAATTTTTATAACAAACGATTTTTGACGAACTTGTGAATGTTGTGTGCGCGACGAATAATTATTTTCGCGTATTTCAGCGAGAGTTCGAAATGATCAAGTGCGAACTCTAATTCAGAACACGCCGGTATATAAAATTTATTTCTAGAAAATTGTTCTCGCGCGCGATATCCCCGCACGTATAGGTCATCGTATAAGAACGTTTGGTCGCAGCTGCGAACAAAAGTTTGCTATTTGCGGAAACCGCGCGCGAAATGCAGCTGATAAGTTTCATCGAGAAAAGAGAGAGAGAGAGAGAGAGAGAGAGAGAGAGAGAGAGAGAGCCTTGCAACGGAGTGTGCTGCAGGAATGTGAAACATTTCGTGTCTCTTCTCGAATCTCTCTAATTGAACTTCGCCGTATCCGCGTGGCATTTCACTTGCAAATTAAAACACCTAACGCTCGCTTGAAAACAAAGAAGATAATTACATTTATGTGCACGCGCGCCGTTATATATCTTCCGCGCTGGACGGCGCGCGCGGTGCGAGGAACAATCTACGATTGTTTCGGGAAAACCGTGTCGGAAACATATTCTGGCGTTTATCTGTCAACCGAGACCTAACGCACCAACGTGTTCGATGTCGTCTGTCGCTACGTGAGATCTTGATAGAAGTAACGAGGATGGCGAACGAGAAAGGAACAAGATCACAGAGTAAACGAGAGAGCGAGAGAGAAGCAGTGGAGATCCTCGAGGAACTTTCGAACTAAATGAGCTCTGTTCAGGCGTATATTTCGCCGACGAGATTCTCCATTTTCCATTCTCGGCTACGCGATAGCAAAAGTTGAAAATGGCCGGCCATTGCGAGCATCCTGCGCGCTTTTAACCAAGCTTCGACCTTCCGCTCGCTCCCATCCGCCGCTGTGTCTGTCTCTCTGTGTATGTGTGTGTGTGTGTGTGTGTGTGTAATACACGTACACCAATATGTGCACCTCCGTGTGAGATACATCCGCATTTGCGCGAGCGTGTACTCTATGTAAACGAAATGTACACCAAGTAAAAAGGCGAGCAAACTTCGCAGAGAGGCACCGACACACGCTTTTACCTACCAACTCGACGTAACCCGGTTCATTTCCCGTCCACTTTATATGCAGACGATCTTTCGTCTCGCTCTTTCTTTCTCTGCTTTTCCCTGCTCGTTCTCTCTCTCTCTCTCTCTCTCCCTCTCTCTGTCTTTTTCTTCTCTCCCTTTCTTCTCCGCCTTCGCCTCTTCTTTCTTCTATATTGCCTATATGTATTTCCTTGTACTCGAAACTAACTACCGCGCGCGAGGCGAACTAACGCCATCTTCGCTCTTCTCGCTCCCTTACTACGGGAACTCTGCCGTTCCTTTGTTTAATCTCGCGCTTGAATCTCCGCAGGAACGTTAGACAGACTTCTTCGCGACGCTTCCTCTTTGGCTTCGGCCATTTATACCGGTGTCACTGTATTTGTGACCCGCGAGGTAACGTCGATACGTGTCCGAGTTGTGTACGATGAAAATGTATTGCATCATCATTTTATTTTTACTATTACGTGACAGTGCACTGATCCGATGGTTATCTCGGCTTCGCGTGTAGATAATCTCTCTCTCTTTTCTTCTCTCAGGCCTTTCTTATGCCTTCATTTGCATATTTCCCCCGCCGTCGCACGATAACTCGCGAGCAAGAGATAAGACATGTCGCGCGTTTTCCTCGCCAGAGAGAGAGAGAGAGAAAGAAAGAGAAAGATAAAAAAAATGTTCTTGTATCAAAAGTTTTTGTTTCGCATAGCAAGAGAAAAATATGTAATTAAGCCACAATTGGAAAACAATAAATTAAGCACTTTTTTTGAATTTCGGTCTCACGCTGTGATTTTTTTCTCACATTCTCGCTTACACCTTTGATGTCTCACTCTGTGTATCGTAAACTCTTATACAGAGAACGTTAAATCAAAAAGAGGGCGAAGTATCCGAAGATAGAAACGTGATTAGAAAAGAAGCGGGAGAAAGAGAAATGGACTATTTCTCAGAGTTCCACCATGTTGCATACCAGCATCCGAGTACCATCTCACACCGACTACACTCGAGTTTCTTAATGTAATTTTCCTTTTTTGCCTCCATTCACTTTACGAGCGAAACTTTTGCCTCTTTCTCCTTTCTAGAGCCGTGTTCCTGCCTTCCTTGCCCTCTGCACCGCCCCCGTCTTTCCCAATCGCTGCTTCTCTCTCTCTCTCTTTCTATCGTTCCTTGGCCCACACGGCATTTTGTCTCACTCTCTTTCTCTCTCCCTCTCCCTCCTTTTCTCTCACTTCCTTTTTATGCGTTCGAGCGGCCGTTCGCACGAGTTTGCGAAACTTTCATGATTCTACGTTGCGTCTGTTCCATCCTCCTTTTATGTTCCGCTTGCCCCTCTTTCTTGTCGCAGCGTTTAACTTCGTCTGTGGGGCAAAATCCGTGGCGTCGTAACGCGTTGAATTTACAGGTTAAGAGGTTGCGTCTGATAAGTCGTACGTTCTATAATTCATGAATGCGCTTTGCCGCATTGTTCGTCGATGTGAAAGTGAAGCTTGTTAGAAATTTTTATTATTTAATAGCAAAGTGTTTTTCCGCTGCAAGGATTATTGAAACTGCGTGGACGTACGTGGCGCAAATTTTATCAGCGCCAATTGTGTGCGAGAAAATTTTATATAATTTTATTAATATAAATAAATATTAATATATATTTATAACTTTATTAATATGAATTTTGGATGTAAAAAAAAATGAAGCATTTACTTTCATATTAATGAGATCGTAATTTAACTCAGACAGCACGAAAAATTCGAAAGATATCTTAGAAAAGATATCTTTTCCCGAAACGTCTGAAGTTTTTTTCAGCCATCTTTTAGATAGCTTTAAGATTTACGTCTTTCGGACTTGTGTGCGCGCGCTATCTTGGGAAGGTACAGAAGTTTTAATCAGTATCAATTGTTATGTATTGGTATATTTATCAAAATCTTATTCTTCATAGAGCGATTTATGTAAAACGGCTTAAACCATTCTATCCATAACTTGATTTTTAAAATGTTGTCTTGGGTTAATATCAAACCTAACCTAACTTAGCGGAAACCGAGAAAACTGGTTTCCATATTTATTGGTTTGATCTGGAGATTTTACGAGCGACGAACTGCTATAAATATACTGTATTAATAACGTAGTTCATTAGATGACGTCACTTTACGACGTATATACTGCTATTTTAGTAAGCAATAACAGAAGGATGCACACTGTTTCTTGACGATAGCGAAATTTGAAATCCGAACATGTATGTACGTCTATACCGCATACCGTTTTTGTGCAAGTATAAGTGATTCACGGAAATAAATCGAGGCGATATAAATAATTTTTCTCTCGAAAAATCGTGATTACGTGCGACGCGTTACTCAATAAATTTTACTTTTATTCCAATTCCTTCCCCTTTGGTGTACATTCGAGTGATCGAATTTATGGAAAATTTGATGAGTCAAAGTTTCTCTCTTGTCGGGGCACTTTCCCGAATAACACCAGCTTAGCTGTTATTAGATCCCCTTGCATTTTTTCGGGTCTTTTCCGAGCTTCTGAGACTCGACTTCGATATAACCAGAGGGATAAGCTTCGCTCTTGCGAAACGCCACTTGAGATCCCAACGTAATCCTTTATTATTATGTGAATCTTATATTATTCAAGCCACGATTCACGCGGGATACACTCCCCAAGATTGGTAACGCCCTCCTCCCCCCCCTACCCCGTCACGTGTGCTAATTGCTGATGAAATGTTATTTACGATTCCAGCCGTTGTCGTGACGCCTCGGTTGGCGCACACGTTTCCAGAATGGGAATGCGGTTAACCAATGTTTCCGACGTCGAACACGCTTTATGGCGGCATCCACTTGAAATCGTGGGGTCTCTCATCGCTCGCGATGAATCTTCCACTCCCTCGCGCGGTGTACGCAGCTTGCCCGCCCAACGAATTTCTCTATTTCAATAATCTTTATGATGTAATTTCGTTTAATGTAGCTTGATGAAGCGACACGCGATGAATGCAGAAACGCGGTTACCGCAAATAACGATGACAAATTAAACTTGTTGTGACGTTATCGCCGGATGAATCAGATTCATCCAGCAACCAAGATGGTCGCTTTGTTTACACATTTAGAGGGTAATATGGAAATTTATTAAAATTTATGTATTGCGCGGTATCGATATTTGTGCGGTTTAATTTACATTTGATGTGTGCGCAATGTGTGAGTAAATATTTATCGCGTTTGTAAATGAAAAATTCTCATGTTACGCGAAGAGAGACGCGCAGTTTACGTGACGGTCCCGCTAATTTCAAACGTTAATTACCAAATATTGTTTTACGATGCTAAGCGCGTGGCGAGTTTGGCGAAGTCGCACGTTTCTGGAATGGGAATGCGGCTTGGGCACAGTCGAAACGCGGTTTATTAAAGTTTGTACGCGAAATTTCGAACATTCTCCGTACTTCGAATCGAGCGATTGGCATAACAGTTACCTGCGTTATTGCTTTGAGTTATCGGACGGTATATGTTCCATGAGATATCAAACCGCTCCAATAATTTAAAGTTTGTAATAATTGTATATCACTGCTCGCCTCGGTACAGACAAGAGTTCAATATAAAGAATATTGGAAACGTTTACTTTTTTTTTTTTTTGCGTTGCACTAATTACGTTGCAATAAAAATTGCGCGAAGGTCGATCGTTACGTGAAATTTCTCAACCGTTACCAGAGAAAAAAAAAAAAAAAAAAAAAAAAAAATATTCTCGCGTTAATAACGCACACCGGTGTTTTACCACAAGACTAATTATAATACACATATTAATAAATTATAAATTAAAATTAATATCTCGTACATTTTTAATGCGCGTACTCTGAGATTATTTAATTAAATGCGATAATAATGCACAATTCTATATATATATATATATATATGCTGGGTTACCTGAACAAAGCATATATGTTGCATATATTCTCCATGCATTGTAACCGCGGTGTGCGAAAGACATAAATCATGTCATCTTTTTCTTTGTTCCAACGTGTCATCGAAAACATGATATGCGGGTTGAAACATTTTAATAAGTAGCACTTTACGCGAGTCGAATTACATCAGCTGCGTAAGAAAGCCTGTTTTTGTCTGATCGTTGAATTGCAAGTTAAAGAAAAAACTTACACACGACGGCAGATAGTTAAATCGCCCCCGGGCGATTGCGCCGATATTACGTGTATTTAAAATAGCCGGGATCGTCAATCCGTTCACACGTCCGGGGAGTAATAGCGCAAGTCCGACGGAATCGCAAATTATCCGTCATTGCCGAAATGTCCGTCGCGATAAGGATCAACGCGAGAAATCACGAATGTGAAAATTAACACGGTTGTAAATTCAAATGGCCTCGTAAACCGTGCTATTAGACAAGATTTACTTTGGCGTTTGTGAAACTGTCTTATGCACGTTTATACATATATATGTATATACGTATATATATAAATTTCAAGCTAATATGTTTTGCACACGAATAAAATTTCCGCGCAAGTAAAAAAAAAACAAAAAACGCGCGCGCACACACACACACACACACACACACATACAATCGATCAACAATTTGATATGTTTTATTATTGAAATTCCGTTTCTGTAAACGTGCTTAAAGCGAACGTAAACATATTTGAAATATATCTCGACGTAACGCGATAAAATGTATCAATACGCGAGATCTGGCACAAGAACGGAGTTGAGGAGTTGAATATAATAAGAATGACGGTGCAAAGTGATGACAATTGTGTAACTGTAAAACGGAGCGTTTTAGTTGCGTTTACGGTGCAATAACATTACGGACATAATTCATGAAATGCAATGTGTGTGCGCAGATAAAATAAATTCTCTCGTCACAGAACGTCTCTCTTAGCACGAGTCTCCAGTCCGCGTTATCGCATCGCATAATAGCGGTTTCGCCGTTTAAGCAAATGCTAAATTATGTGAGGAAATCTGCATAACGAGAACAACGTCGTCGTTTTTTTTTTTTTTTTTTTTTTTTTTTTTTTTTTTTTTTTTGTCTCAAGTATGTGAAGATGTAGCTGATTTGTTCGTGACGCGCGCGCCATAACGGAATAGATTATTGCATGTCCGATGATCGCTCCGATGCACTCATCGCGCACAACTTTCCCACAATAACGCGCGCATTTACTTGAATTGTTCGCGTCTACATTAACATTTTTCGTGCGGGCTATTTTTTTCTGACTACTATTCATCGACTCGCGATCACTTCTCCGATTAATTGAAATAGCACGAGAGAAAAAGAACAAGTCAGAGCGTTATCTTTATTACCGATCGCGTGCAAGAGAGCTATTAATAAAGCGTACATACTCTTAAGATCTTTATCGTAATACGTTTTCTACCGTATTTACTTGAGCTTTTACCTGAGAGAGAGAGAGAGAGAGAGAGAGAGAATGACACAAGAATGGCTTACAATATCTCGTAAACATGTTGCCGAACAATTATTAGAGTACACATTGTATTAGTAA
>QVNW01000717.1:0-87542 GCA_014825475.1 Pseudomyrmex flavicornis | reverse complement strand
TTAGGTTAGGTTAGTATAAATTAAATTAACTTCACACTTGGGTCGGTTAGATTCACATTCTGACAGATTTGGTTCACATAATGACCGCTCGAAATGTGAACCTATACGGTTCGTGTAGGGTAGTTTAGGTACTTTGATTTTAGTTTGGCGAAAATGGAAATTTGTGACACTTTTACGTTTAAAGTAGAAGTAAATTATATTCTTGCAATTGAACCTACTTTATTATCGTAACTCCTATTATATAGTACAATGAGAGGTTCATCAGAGAACCGAAATTTCCAGGCCGAATATCTAAATAAAACTATTTGTTACTCCTAGAGCTCGTCAAGACGCATCAAACCATATGGTCGTAATCCCGATTGTGTCATTTTTTCACTTTTGCTGTGCTGGGTGAAAAACACATTTAAATGCAAAAATCAAGGCCTTCTAAGCCGAATATCAAAAGAAAACTATTTGGTACTCTTAGAGCTTCTCAAGACACATCTAACCATGTGGTTTTAATCTCGATTATGTCATTATTTCAATTTTGTTGTGATGGCATCACAGAAATTTGTAAAGTTAAATAGCAATGATGTTTCTGGTGAATATCAGGATGAAAAGTATCAGACACTGGTAGAAAGATATAGAACATGGTAGAACAACTTCGATTGTGGTGAACACAAATAGATATTTATTTTTTGAGAATATGGTTGTAAGTGTACGTATATTTTTCCGTCCCATTTTGCACAGACTGCGGACTGTCACATGCAGTATTATGTACTGCTTATAGTGTGGTTAAAAAATATAGCACACTCACGTACATGTGGAACTTTGGACGAGTAAATATAAAGTATCATATTTCCAAAGAAAAATAATTTCTTCTATTATTTTTAAGATTATTTGCTCTGTCATTTTACAGAGAATAAAACGGCAAGTTGTGGATTTATCACGGTATAGAACTATGTTTACTTGTAGCGTTGACAAGTTGCTTTTTGACATGTTTGCGTAGTTGCCAATGTGCATCACCATTGTCTATTTTCTTTCTGCTCAGAAAAAGAGTCACAATCTCGCGACGTCATTGGTTAGCTTGTTCTTCTGTCCAATCAGAAGTGACTGTGGCGTCACGAGTTTGTGATCTTTCTTTGAGGTTGTCTACTGTAAACTGTAAAGAGGATTTGTAGAGCAGTTTGTTATACTTACTTTCTTCTTTACTTTGCATTTACGTGATTAATATCAAGAAGAAAAAAAAAGAAAAACAATAGAAATATATAGAGAGATTAAAAGAGTGCAATAATAGAAAAACTTGCACTAGTTGTGTTATGCTCAAGTGGTGAACGATGTAGTACTTTTCTCACCTGAAAAGATACAGTGACACTGCTTGTAACACGTGCATCATAATGTATAACAATGATTCTTTATGTACTTCTTTTGTGTGATATTGTGCGTTCCTCGATCATATAATTAGATCTCGATCAGATAATAAGATATAGTATGTATTTTTCAAGAATACATGAAGGAGTTAACGTAACAAATTATATATTTTTTAACACACAGCTAGTTTTGTTGAAAGCTCTTTATCTTAATGTAAATTATATATTATAAATTTTTTGTTAAGAAGTAAAATATTTTAAATAAATTGTTATTTATATACTGTATAAGTGAGACAACAGTGATAGAATGTGATATAACCTTAAAACTATACTTGTGATATATAAATGTTTGATTCCTGTTTTAGTATATCGTAATCTACACAATATAACTTAAACATGTCTGGACAGCAACATTCTTATTTATCTGGATTTCCCAATGTACAGCAGTCTGCTATGCGTACACCACAAACATTTGGTGGACAAATGGTTCCTAATTTAATATCTCATTCAACTGCACTTCAGCAGGGACCTCAGCAAGGAAGTAAATATTTCAAAATAGTTTTAGGATTACTTATAGTTTCATAAATATAATCCTGTATTATGTATAATTTACTTGGTAATAACATATAATAAAAAATATGTACGTGTATATATATATATATATATATATGTGTGTGTGTGTGTGTATAATAGATAGAGTGATACACAATCTATCTTCTTAAAGTATCCATCCTGGGAATCGAGACTCTCGAAATTTCAAAAGTCTCGTATGTTTTTGTTCACTTTCGATATCGAGACTTATAAAAGATGGTCCTGGGAATTTCGAGATTGCTTACTATTTTATCGTTACAAAGTACAGATTATAGTAGAAATTACACTTTATAATTTATAAAGTGGCAACACCACTATTCCGCCAGTTGGATGCTTATGGCAGTCGGCTTAAGAACCATTTATACGGACAATGTATATGAAACATTCACAAAACGTCGATATAAAAATGACATTAACGTTTAAACTTGAAAAGCATCTGCGAATATTAATATAATACATCGTGAAAGCATCAAATATCAAACAAATTGATATTTCTATTAAAATAATAATTAATAAAAGAAAGATAAAAGTCTTATAAAAATAAAACAAAATCACAGGAATCAAGATAAGTTTTTTTATTTCAGATATGGTGAGCTCTCCAGAATATATGAGTGTTGGTAATGTCGGCCCTAATACGATGGTAATGCCTAACTCTCAACAAATCTTGGCGCAACAACAACAACAGCAGCATTCTATCACAATGCAACAACAGATGCAGCAGATGCAACAGCAACAGTTGCAACTGCAGCAGCAGCAACAAGCTGCGATGGTTCAACAGAATACTCAAAATAGCAATCAAGTCACAACACCACAAACTCCGGTCCCACCTACTCAGCCGCCACGGCAGCAACAGCAAAATAAAGATTTGAACACTGCCAGTCTATGTAAATATGGACAAGAGACAGTGCAAGAAATCGTCAGTCGTACTTTAGAACTTTTTCAAATTCTCAAAACTCTTACACCACCAAATGGTACTTTTTTTTATGATTATAAAAGCATCTCAAATATCCTTGCGTTCTTCAATACGTTATTTATAAATTTAGGTACAGTGCAAGGGACAAAGGCTGCAAATGAGAAAAAAGATAAAGTCTACGATCAGTTAAGAACAATAAAAGTGATGTTTGCACGACTGAGAATGATATATGAAAAATCCAATGAGAATTGCCAACTGCAAGGTATGGAATACACGCACATAGAAAGTTTAATTCCACTGAAGGAGGAATGGGACATGAAATCTGATGAGAAAAAGACTTCGGAAGCATACAGACTTATTTTCGAGGAGAGGAAAGAACTTGTGGATGTAAGGACTAAAAAAAATGTACATTAAGAAGCATAATACACATTTGCAAATTTTAATAAACTTTTCTTTTTATTTCAGCAAGTTACATCGAGAAATAGACACATTAAAGAAATAATTGACCACTTAAGACGTATTATTTCGGAGATAAATACGATGTTACATATGCGTCGATCTTAGATTTCTATATTTAAAAAAGTACGTTCTTTTACATGTAATTTTGAAGACATTTCTTTATTTTTTAACAATAAACAATTCGTTGTTGTGCGCATCAAGTGTTGTGATTATTTCTATTCCTTACGTGATGTTTTTTTTTTAATACTTTCAGCATTAGTATCGTCAATATCTAAGTAGATAATATCGCTGCTTCGGAGAATGGCTTGTGGTATTTTTCCCATTGGCGTTTCTAAATTTTTTACGAAAATCTCTAAACACTCAACATCACAACCTCTGAATTCGCCTGACACGCGCGTGTTCTCGTGTAAATAAAATTTTGTTTGTTTACCTATTTAAATAATATTTAATAATATCAATATAAAGTGCAGTATAGTTGTTTAAAATCAATTTCATCTTCGATTTAATTTTATCGAAATGTCAGAATCACGCATTAAAAAAACCAAATTTTCCTTCTGCATTATTAGATTTCATTTCGAATTGTATATATAATCGTATATATATATATATATTATGAATCGTATATATAATCTGGCGCAAACGTTTATATCTACAAAAAAGGGTTAAATTTTCTTACCGACAATGCCAGTAACAACACGTAGAAACCGTTCGCGCAAAAATGCACGTGCTTGTTGCTTTTCCAAAGTTGCAACTTCCGAATCGGTCGCATCTGTGTTTGAGATCACATCAGTCTCCTCTTCAGTCATTTTTTAAAACGAAAACGATCCGAGTTGTTTGACTTCGACTGACGCCACGAGACTCGACTTGCGATTACAACACGTGAGACATGCGCGCAACGAAACGAATACAGGCGCCATATTTGAATTCTCGCGGCTTGATGACCGATAATATATATGTGAAAATTTGAAAAATATATAAGTTTTAAAAACAAGTTTTTATCGTCACAACAGTGTAAAAGTTAATACATTCTCAGACAATATTTAAATAGAAACTGATAGCGCAAGAAGATGGAAAATGCACGTTGTGGATATGAAACAGTTTACGCGCAGTGTACAATTGCTTCCTAGCATAGGAAGCATTTGTACAATTGCTTCCTATAATATGAAAGTTTTGAAAACGGGCAATAATGAAGTAATCTTAATTGGATTTCGTATCGATAGCCCACATTTCCTATGCAAAATATCTCAATTAGTGAAGAAGCTTATAGAGAATAGAGATAATGTAGATCAACTCACACTTATGTCGCACACTTTTAACAATAATCTAACAAACACACTTTCTCGAGACCAAACATGAGGGCGACCCGCACCTTATTTTTAATTTTGTCCAAGTGTCTACGCCATGTCACCTCATTTACGTTCCGATCACGACGCGGTAACGATGGGTTCCCACATTATTGTGTTAGCCATCATTGTATATTGCAGCGGTACAGACAGAACTTTATATAACAATTTACTGTGTGACATATCACGTATATACTTCAATACTCTGCAGCTTTTCCGATTTATTTCCGATTTCGACGAATTTTCTTGTTGCAGAGATACACAGTGACGCTCTTCCGACTCCCGTCGCTAAATCCGAAGTCACCGATCTCGCGGAGACACGTGACAGTCAGGTAATCGAAAAGGAATTTTTCTGGAAAAATCTCGATTCGTCATCGCGACACCAGCCGACGAAGATAGAAGAATCGAAAAGCCTGAATAACGCGAGCGGTGAAATGCGCTCGAGAAAGTCGCGATTTCTGAGCAGTCTGGCCTTCCTGGCTGGTCTCAGCTTCGGAGGACTGGCCACCGCGGCATCATCCACCGTGAAATCCATCGCCAAGCTTCCATCGCAAGCGTCCATCAGTTTGAATCTAAACGATGCCAAAACCTCGCCTTACTTCGCCGCTTATTACAGTCCCGTGCTACCCTTTATCTATCCCAGTTCTTTTAAAATCGTGCCGGTAATCGATTCCACGAGGTCCCAAGCGAATTTGCCTAACGATCTAATAACGCCGCAAGTGATCAGTATATTCGATCGACAGCCTATCGATCTCGCCGAGAGCAACAAGGACTACGCGGATGAGGGAAAAGAGCCCGACAACGAAAACAGAGCCGACGTTATATCGCAAGCTGAAGCCGATCGGAACGCGGAAGAGAAGGTAAGGATTTAATAGATCTCGCGCGCGCTGCGGTGAGCAAATAGAAATCAGAGCAGAAAGCCACGCGACGTTTTATCTCGACGCGCATCTCTCGCTCGGCGATGAGAATCGCGTGCTTTCTCAAAAATCGTCGACGTCGGTTTATTACTCGCGCGCCGGTCGAATCAATTGCACGAAATACGAGTAAGTAACAAAAATATATAACGGTTAATAAAATACATTAACTATAAATAGGCAACGCGCCTTTTTGTGTCGAGTGCGTTTATTTGTGTTCATCAATGCCGAGAACATTATTCGCGAATGCTCGGACAATAACGTAACTACTTGTAAGACAGCTGTTGTAAGATAACCGCAAGGCCGCGCGCACAAGAATCGTCGACGTTAGACGTGTCTGTTACGTGTTTATTTGGACCCGTAAACGATATTACAAACCTAACTCGTGACAAGATAAATGCAAGTACGTCGAGAAATATTATCTCTTAATAAATAGAGCGAGAAAAATTCATATCTGTTTGATTTCTGTTATCTTTTTATCGCGTTATTTCATCAATGCAAGTCGGGTTTTACTTTTTTATTTTTTTTTTAACTTTCTTTAGAAAGCGTTCTCAGCGGCTTGATATGTTATTTTGTAGAATCTAATGTTTTAATTAAAATTTCTCATTACTACAACCAGACGATGATACGCGGGTGCAAAGGGAATCAACGGAAATATGACAGCTCCTTCAAAGAATCGGGCAGAGAACATGAGAATCTTCACGCGGACATCTTGCGAGCACCTTTGAATTTTCGAGTCGTGAACATGACCGGTGGCAATGCGAATCAGACCGCAAACACAACTACGCCTGTGACAACAACTCCGGATGGAAACAACGCGCAAAATGTAACCTATTATCCTCCTTTCCCGGGTTATTTCGGCGGTTATCCGCAAAACGTAAACCACGTGGATCTCACAACAAATCCGCACGCGTATCATTACGATTACGGCCAGATCAATTATAACCCGCCTCACGAGCATACTCATTTTTATCACTACGACAATGTTCATTCATCGAGTCCGCACTTTCCCGGATCGTATTCATCCGGTCAGACGAACGAATACACAGACGCGGACTTCAACCGACTGTATCACTCGGAATATCAGTCGCCGTATAGCGACGGTTTCCGACCCGTAAAATAAATTATCTACATTTTCATACAAGAAAAAAAAGTTAATTCCATTAAATTTCATCGAATAATAAAAATAGGTCGTGCCTGATGATTCTTATCAAGATCTTTTAGTTGCTATTCAATTATATTAACATCCACATAAGAAACGGTTTTAGAATTAATTTTAATGTAAAGGTTGAGGGGATGTGTAAGTGTTTATATTTTTACAAGATAATGTAATTTCTATTATGTACCTCCGGTATGTTTTTGAAGTTTCTTTAAATACAAGAATGTTTTTTATAATTTTACATACATTGTTGTCTCATATTCGTTGTCCATCACATTTGATGCAGCGATTCTGTGGTAACATTGCAAATGACACACCTGTAAAAGCACATTGCCATCACATTACGAGAGACTGTCATTTCTCGCACGCGCGGAACATAATAACGCAGCGTTAATTTTTTATCAAGGGCACTCGCGCCCTTGATGATACAAGTCTCGTACACGTGCGCGAAGAGACGTTCACTTACGTACGTAATCTGCGTAGTAACTTGTTTAGACAATTGCTCATGGAAGTGACACAGTTGTTCAGGACTGATTTGCGCACAAGCGATCAATACGCGTACATACATAAAAAAAGAAATGATAATTTCACTAATAGCATTTTCGAAAATTGCCGCGTTGATCGGCAATTTCTCGTTAAGTGGAGAACCGACGACGCGGCAATCGGAAATAAACGTCGGATAATAAATAAATGACTGTTCCGTCAGACTCTCTCTCTCTCTCTTTCGGCCAATTGGAACGTCGTCGCTTGCTCGCAAGGAAGAAACCTGTTTTATTTTCGGACGAGTTTGGAGGGCTGGGCTCCTCGTCTATTTCGAGAAGGCCGCCACTGCTGCGCTGGTATTGTATCTCTAGAGACTCGCCGGGTATTTTGCAGCTTTCGCGAGTAATTTTTCTCAGAGAGCGGAGTTTCGCAAAAATATAAATCACCAACACCCGGCGCTATCGAATCGCCGTGCTAACTGCGTGTGGAGTAGTCACGTAAATATAAAAGAATCCGCGCGATCTGTACAAAACACCAAACCATCGTTTTTTTCAAAGTGTGCAAATGTTACTTAGAAAAATGACACGTACAACAGTAGTAAATGTTAATTTATCGTTACATTAGAATGAACCCACGCGCCGTAATAAATTACAAAAATAAACGAGTCGGATGAAACAGACAAATGAATATCTATGTGAACATATTTTATGTAGAGAAAAATCGAGGAGAGAGCACACACTAACACAGTATGTAAATGCACGTACCCGTATATATTTACGTGTTGGTAATCATCGTTACTTTCGCTCTTTTTGCGCGCCAAAACGTACAGTTTTGTAATTTCTTCGATAAGTCGCGCGCGTAGTAACCTTCGCGCGTCGAGAAGCATTCACAAAAACGTTTTTACAAGCTTCAAGTGGCCGAGTCAAAATCGCGAAACACACAACACGCGATTACAGTAATTTTTCTCGATCGTTACACTCTCGACGTGATGCGCGTGTATACACGATATGCGAAACGGAACGTTATTGTCGTGAGTCGTACGTGAGCGCGAATATGTGGGTGAGACGAGGCGGCATTGCGTGCGTGATTGTGCAATAAACACGAGATAGGAAATGATCGACTTCCTTCGCGGAAGTGTTGAATTTTCTTTAAAAACGATGACGCCTATCTTCGCCACGTGGCCGAGCGCGATTTAATGTCCGCATTTCTCCCCGGACACACGTCGTAAATAATTCAGTTTCGGAGCACATGGCTCTCCCGCGTACGAGCGCTCAGGACGACGATATCTGCAACGTGTTTTCCGCCGAATTACCGCACCAGGTAATTGAACAAGTCTGTGTTTGCCAGTTGACGCCGTCATGTTGCCTCGTAATGGCCTTGTAAACGCGAGTTTATTCATTGAAATCTGTTTTTGTACATACATCATTCTATAGACTAATTTTCGTGTGTGTGAGTTTCTTTGTACAGAATATTGAACATAATATTTACAAAATATTTTGTTCTTAGAATACGTTGAGAACACAATGTGTTTTCGAGATCGAGAACGCATGAGAATCACGTGGAACGGACAGGACGACGAAGGTGAATGAGACATTTGGTGTTATATTTTAAAGAGCGGGGACGCGCCGATTGATCACGCCATGTATCTACGAAATCAGACTAGATCGGGTCTCTTTAAATCTAAATATATACCGGGTGTCGGAGTTGAACGCCCTGGGATTTCCGGTGCTTGGCGTGCGCACTTCGCTTTTCCCCCTTCCCGATCTTTTTTACTTTTTCGTGCAGGCACTTATACGCGTCTCCAGTATCCCCTTCCACCCTCTGCTGCGGGCGACCTCGTTTTTTTTTTTTTTTTCCAACGCGAAACCTAATAGCCCTGTATCCTCTAGGACACTCCAGGATTATTTCCTGCGAGGTTGCGTCGGCCGAGCCGGATGAGAAACCGCAAAATGTAAAGCCCTGTGCACAGTGTCCCCGTCTTCCGAGTGTCACTATATACGTGCGCATTCAGACTTTTCTTTTTTTTTTCACACGGCAACGAGCTATTGACTGATTGAGATTTTACTTAAGAAATTTTTATACAGTGAAAAAAACCTAAAACTAGTCTTTACTGATTGACGTATAAGACATTTCTTTCGCTCAAAAAAAAAGTAAAATTAAAAGTTTTAAAAATATATATTCAAAGGTTTTATACAACTTCTAGTAAAAAAAATTCTCTCTCGTAAAATTTAAAGAGACAATTATTTCCAAGATCGTCTTCGGAACACAGTCGATTTCGAATCAAATATTCTTTGAGATTTGTTTCTTCTTCAGAAGGGAAGCACCTACTCTACACTCGTCGCGGAACATGCGCGCCAATAAAATATCGCCCGAGTCGTACGCACGTGCGTCCACACACAGAAGCGAAACGGTTCGTTCGATGTGGTAAATGCACCACGGTCGGGTAAGAACCCTGGTTTTCATACAGGGGACGACAGAGGAGAGACAGCTGTGGGGCAGCTGGCAGCGCGTGCCACGAACCTATGGGGTCTCTCGTTCGAGCGACGACGATGATATCCTATATGCCATCGCACACGTAACTAACGGCAGGTTTTCGAACACAATGCGACGTTCCCGACCGTCGTCTATTTCCACGACATCAAAAGAAACGTAACCGGACAAATACGAATTATCGCTTGCCTGGTTACTCGCGCCGTCGCCGCCGCCGAGAACTTGTGCAATAAAACTGTTTACGACTAGTCTACGATCGTAATGTCTTCTCGCGCAATGTCTACAAGAAATATCGACAAGAATATCTTATGAATTTTCATAGAGATATTAACATAACTTTTTTATATAACTTTTCTTGTTAACGTAATTTTGATCGTATAACGTAATCTCACGCTGACGTCTACTTGTTCTTTTTACGACAACAAGGTTTAATATATTTATTAATTCAACAATTTAATATATTTAACATATTTAACAGGTTTTGTGTTTTATGCATACGATGATCATAACAGAAGTATCATTTAACGTGATGAGTTAAGTTAAAATCCTCAGTAATGTTTGACAGAACAATATGACAAATACAGAAGTCCTTTGTGTCTTGCAATTTAAAATAAAATTTGCTCTCGGTGTATTCTGCGACGTGTAAGGCGCGTCGGAAAGGTGCGTTTTCTTCGCGAGGTTTTCACCGGCTCGCGCAAGAAAAAGGATCAGCGAGTTCAAAGCTTTCGGGGGAGCGTTTCAAGCGAACATCTGCCGTCCGTCGTCTGCAACGATAATTCGAACAGCTGATGCTCCTCCGCGAACCGCCTTGCCTGGTGAATCCTGCAGAAGGATGGTTCGCTTTGTTGTCCGTTTGTAGGAGAACTTCTTCCAGGACAAAGAAAAGATTTATTTTGGTTTCTTTTTCGCTACATAACAAAAAAAATCTCGTTTGATAATTATATTTTTATAATAAATAATAAAGAAATTTAAATGTATGGTTTATCTGTTGTGAGATATGTTTTAGAAAATATATAGTAATATAAAAAAAGGTTTTAAGGTTTTTTACATGTGTGTATGTTTTATCTTTTCTTACAGTATAATATCAGCTGTTTTTTTTTTTGGTGAAAACTACTATATAACACAGTGTCGTTTGATCTAGTAAATTACTAGTTTCCATTTGGCACACAATAATGTCTAGTATGCGTAGAACTGTGTGAACCAGTGACCTTTGTTGAAAAACAGCCTGTTTCTCTAGGTATTTTCGTAATTATTTATATACACTTTGTTCGGCAGAACAGAAATTACAATAAGATTCGAATTGTACGTTTGTCAGAATAAAAACAGGTGACACATAGATGTTACAAATATAATTTTATTACAATTACATGAATCGTCCAATTTTTAATAGAGAAGGAAAATTTACGAAAGAAACAACTCGCGTAATTATTCAGAGTCCTTATCGCATGATCCGCACACACGTGTCCGGGGACAATCGATCAAGTCCTGCAACAAGTCATTACTCCGTATCTCTCGAGAAAGCATCTTTAGCCGTAGAACAACCAGCGCGTCAAAACATCGATCGATCCCACTTTTGAATTTCAGTTCTGGCGGTTTCCCAAGCGCGCTGCGCATGTGCGACCATCAACATCGATGGTCCGCCAATCCGGGAACTCGGTAGCAAACCAGCTGGCGAACTGGTGCGCCGCAACCAGAGAACTCGAACGCAGTTCAAGCAGGTTCGGTGCCTCGGCACACGTCGGGTCCCCATTGGCACTCGCACGTGGATCGTCGTCAGCGGTGGTTTCGCGCGCGCGTTACGGTCTGCACAGCAGAGTCACCGTTCACGCCGGGTGGCCTTTTCCAACGTAGTTGCATAGAAACCACCCTTGATGTGTACGCGCTTTTATTTTTCAAAAACCGACCGTAACCGTTTTTTCTAGAAAGTGCCGTTCTATCGTGAATATCTATTTTAAGAGATTTAGGTTTCCTCTGGTGCAATTTTTTTTGGTGTACTAATTGGGATTACAACACGGTGACGATCGATAGTGTAACTCCGAAGAAAGACGGACACAGGACGAAACAAAGATAATTCAGGTGATTACAAAATAGAAATTGTTAATAAGTGTTGAGACTCCTCTGTTACATAGAATAAATAAGATTTTGTTTGAGATCTCCATTATGTTATTATTAATTATACGGATACCTGACTGCTATTGTGTTATCGAAATGAAACTAGAAATTTGCTACTTTAACAGTAAATGTGATATTGGATCATTTTATTCTTTATCCTTCAGAAGTGATTATTCTTCAAGTGACTATTCAAACGTTCGTGACTATTCACTTTTCTTCGATCGGTCTATTTTCGATCAACGCTCCGTCTGTCGTTATTTCTTTTGAAAATAGCCCGCTTATATATGTAATGAATGTGTTTGTAATGTACATATATATATGTTATCTTGCAATTATATACATATATAGTTGCAAGATAACTCGTAAAACAAGTTATCGGTTCGTGCGCCGATATACGTTATTATTGTTAATGCATACATCCTGTGTAAATGTGTTATTGTTGTATGAATTTTGGAATTAGCTCAATTAGAGAACGTTGATAGCATCGTCATTTAATTTCTATCGTTATATCGCTCGAAACTTTGGGTTAATAGTTTTGAATAAAATTACATAAAATACACATACATCGGAATTATGTCTCATCATCTTGTCCTCACTCTAAATTGTCGAGTCATTTACTTCTTTTTTTGTCCTTTAAGCCAAATTCATATGAGTCGTAAGTAAATACAAGTCTTCTCGCAAGAATTGATCGTTCACATTGGCAGAAGTTGGACAAACTAGGATTCTATCAATATATAATTTGCGAAGTACGAATTGCTCGTGTAAATCAGACTTTTCTGACTCTAGAGAAAAACGTGAATAGATTCCATTGGTCCACCGACACGAGACTAATGTTCCGAAAATCCTGTATCGCGATAGCATCCTGGGGATTTTTTTCTTTTTTTGTGCTGGCGCACAAGATGAATCACTTTTTTACGAGTATCTATACTACGTATATATATAAGCAAACTATTTTATTTTGTTGTTATTATTATTAGTATTATTTTCAAAAGAGTCGATCTTTTCAGTCGAATTATAAGGTGAAGACCAACAAAACAGGATTGCGCGCTCGTGCAAAATTTATAGTATAGCCTGTGGCTACCATCAATTACGAGACATCACAGACTTCTAGAAATGCTCCGAACCAACTCGAGAAAAAGAAATGTTCAAAAATGAACATTCGCAAATTGCAATAAACTAATGCAAATGTTCTTATTACACAAAATACAATAGTAAGAAAATTGCAGTGCGGTTTTATCTTGCTTTTTAATCGTCACGGGTGATTTCCAAGTGTCACACATGCAACGCGCGAACGATATATCGATCTCAATCCATTTAAACGACTGCACTACGACGAGATAACAATGATCGCGTACGCCGCGTATGCGGTCACTTTATCCTTGGAAAGTGCATGAAGAGTTTCCGATTATGATGGGAAGGGAGAAATGGAGAAAGCACTGTCACTGTTTCGCACATTTACCCTTGTAATATTAGCGACATCGAGATGCAATCGCGATAAAATTGGATGCACCACGTCGCGCGGACGACGCTTTATAGCGTGCGCTTTCCTGGATTCCCGCTCGCCCGATATGCGATCTATACGATCGGCCGGCACGAAACGACCGGCGGCGTCTCGACTGAGATATCCGATTTGTGTGCAACGAACGTGAGCATTCGGCATGCGTGTGGAACCGCGTGGCGGGCAAATTTGCGCGCGAAAGAAATTCTGTTTATGCGGATCCGGAGATGGCGCGTGGCCATCTTGCACACAGTCCGTAAAACCGTCTGCTTCTTCTCTCAGCTGTCCTCTCCTCTTACCTCCCTGTCCTCTTCTCCCGTTCAACGGCCTGATCGTGTCGACGGCGACAAAGGGCCGTCACGACGACCGGGGCACGTGGTTCCTCGATGTTTATTAATAAACTTCGAGACGGTTGGCTGACGATTTTGTCGAGCCAGAGCGTTTAGTAACGGGCGCAGGTGATAAACGCTTCTTGTTGAAAGACTACTCGGAATGGTAAGGTAATCGTTCTAATAACCGAATGCTTATTAAAGATTATGCAATTATTAAACGAAATATTTATAAATGTAAAAAAAAATAGAAGCTAAAATAAAAGCTAAAATATTTGAAAATAATATCTTAAAAAAATATTTATGTTTAATATTTACATATCTAATCTATAATAATTATTTATTAATAACTGTCGATCATTGAAAGTCTCTGATTATTGGAACAATTCTCTTACTCATGGTTTATGGACGATGATAGGGATATTTTTGTTCTCTCTCTCTCTCTCTCTCTCTCTCTTTCTCTTTATTTTTGTTCTCTCTTTCTTTATACGTGTCCATGTGACACATTAAATTAAATGTAGTGACGTCATACAGAATCGTGGAAAGTTATAAATTTTTCAAACTCCTGATTCTAGATAGGAATATAAAGGTCAAGATTTGCGCGATTTGGGTGAGTTGTGCATAATTTATATTCATGTTTTAAAAAACACGATGATGTAAGACTTCTGAAAACACTTGGAGTAAAAAAAAAAAAAAAAAGGGTATAGAATTCATTCGATCGTTCACTCTTCTCGAGAAGAAACGCGCGGAAGAAACTTCGCGCAAGTTTATACAGGAACGTGGAAGTTATTTGCTCGCGAAAGTTTGCTACAATTTTTCTATCCGGTGCCGTATCTCGGGAAGTAACGGGATAGTCCAGATGGAGATCGAGTTATGCTAATGTTTTCTTTCGGCTGTTTACTAACTTTCGACGATTTTATGAATTACCACATAACAGATTGCAAGATGGAATTAATATTCTACGTACAAAGAGGGTTTTAGATGTTCGTCACAATCCAAGAAATGAAAAATGTATGTCTTGGCTCGTTTTATCGAATTATGCTCGATGTTCTCTCTCGACAGTTTACTTAATTTTTGACGATTTCATGAATTGTTTCATACAACAGTTGCAAAATAATTGATATTCCACGTGCATTCTTCTACAAAGAATTTTTAGATATTCAATCGTTACAAGAAGAATGAAGAATATACTTGGCTTGTTTTATCACGAGAGAGAGAGAGAGAGAGAGAGAGAGAGAGAGAGAGAGAGAGATTGATTACTGAGAATGAATGAAATAAAATCCGATATCTTGCGCTATATACAAGCTCGCGTTAATCGATGTTTACATATGACATTTGCATCGCAAAATGTTTTGTAAGAATATATATAGTACAATTGTGGTTTCTGGCTATCTCTTGTCGCAGTCGTTAATTTCTCTAATAGCACAGAAAAAGTGTTTCTTGCTCAAGAGATTCTGTTGCGGCGATTCTTTAACAATGTAACAATTTTCTCAAGTCGATATCTTTCTCCGGAAAAAGAAAAAAAAACAAGTCACGTAATTTTCACGCTATCGACTGACAAGTAGCGCATAACGCTCTTCGAACGCGAACCGCGTACACATACCGCCAATGCCACCGTATAACTTTCAGCAGACGTACACGCTTATTGTCAATCGTGCTTCAACAAGTGTTTCTGCACGAGATGCAAACAATTTGATAATGACGTTATCGGCTGGGTGGCGGGGTTTGTCGTGTGCGAATTTTTCGCAGAAAGACGCGACAACGTGTTAACGCGTTAATTAGCTCGCGAAAGAAAAAATTTAATATACAAAGCTTCGATCGATAGTCAGGCGTCGTTGTCGCGTGTGAAAATTTTCACGCGAGAATTTTCAAGAAACAGAATTTTTTGTCTCAATAAAAAAAGAAACCAAAAAGTTAATATAACACTTAAAAAGAGTGCAGAGACATACCTTTGGCTTGTTTCGTATTTCTCACTCGTGCACCAGCAATTTAACTCGCGTGTTACATGTTTTCTCGAAAACCTGACGAAAGCCATACGCATCTGTATATATATATACATATATATATATAATGTTTTTCGAAAGTCTCTGGACCTCCACGACTTTGGCCGAGGAGATATTTTCGTGACTTTCGCGCGAAACGCATGGCAATCGGCCAGTGCCGAATGCACTCGCCGGATGTGCACGATTGAACGTCCGATGACGACAATAATTTCGACATTTCACGACGAGAATTTTGTCCCTTAAGCGCAGACAAGGGCGACCGAGGAATACACGCGCGTGCGTTCTTCCCCGCGCACCGCGGGGTGTCTACGCACTTCACGTGCGAGCTCTTAAACCAGTGCCTCTCAAACGTGGACATTTATGGATTTTATTTTCTTAATGTCTCGCGAAATGTTTATCTAATAAAATATTGTTTTTACAAATTACCGCCATTCTGATTCGAAAAACGAATTTGTTATCGCGCGTTGAACGAACGCACTTCTAAAGAAACAATGTTTTCGCGATTAGCGCGGATACAGGTCGGGAGAGTTCATCGAAATTTTCGCGATCGAGGAGAGAGAATCCCGATTGTGCCTCCGCCGCGCACCGTATGCTTCCACCGGCTTTACCAGCCAGCCGGTATGCGGCCATTGTTTCTACCCTCCGCCGGGCCTCTTATTACGCGAAGGGTTGAAACCGCTTCTGCCGGCATCAATATTGGCCGACACTGCACTTTCACCGTGGCAAACGTTTAGAACAAATACGACGAAATGAGAAGTAGCGTGTTCGACTTACTGAAAACAATTCTTGCGGTTTGACTTACTGAAAAATGTTTGTTTCAAGTTTGAAACGCGAGAGGAGTAGTTGTCAGAAATTCACACCGTATTAGCACTTTTCACTTTTAACAAATTGTTAGAACAAAATTTTGCGTTCGAAACACTCTCACACACACGTAAAGTTGTCTCCGGAAGAAAATGCTCGATAACGACGTTGCTCGATACGAATGTGGTTTGCTACGAAATATTTTATTTATTTATTTATATTAGAGAATAGCCTTTTAGATATAAAAATAAGAAACGAATATTTAAGAAGACAGTGCAAAAAAATAAAATCAAGAGAAAGATATTAAAAAATACAAATAAATAAGTATTAACAAATTAAACAGAAAAATTTGTGTATATCTTGCAAGATTTATTCTCTTTATCACAGCTTTAGAGGAAATGGTTTCTCGATGAAAAATACTTTGAGATTTTGAGCGTGAATTATAGGATCTAACATTTTATCTAGGCTAGAATATAAGATAACGAAGGAGGTGAGGACGATATACATGTGTGTGTGTGTGTGTGTGTGTGTAGCAACATACAACAATCTGACCATATAGCGCGCGCTGCACCGGTTTTCTGTTGCAGCTGCCTGGTTTTAGGGGATCTTTCGAACAGGAATAAGAAACGGTTGTGCTGTTTAAGTATTAGTAGGCGAGAGTGGGGAGGAAAAGAGACGATGAGGAGAGTAGGCGGGGGTTGTTGCAAAGGGGTCCTTCTCTGGTAGGGCCCCGGCGGTACACAATGCGCCTGAGTAAGAAACAGAGAATTCAGAGACGGCGAGGCAAAGAGAGGGAAGAGAAAGAAGAGCCCTCTCTCTCTCTCTCTCTCTCTCTCTCTCTCTCTCTCTCTCTCTTTCGCCATCGGCACCGAGCAAGTTATAGACTTGAAAGACTCGACGCACACTAAAATGTGCCCTACTACCTGACGGTCTTTCGACCGTTTTCGTTCTCTTCACTTCACAAATCTGGTTTCTTTTTTTAAAAAGAAGTGAGAGAGAAAGATATATAGACAGAGGTCAGGGTTTCTCCTCGTTTTCTTCTTTCTCAGTGTGGGATAAAGTCTTCTTACTTTGAGCTGCACTATTGGACGCGTCGACCGACATCGAAGCAGAATTTTTCCGTCGACGCAAGAATCGATTTTCTACACGAAAGATAGATTTTTTTTTTTAAATCTGTTCCTTTGTGCTCAAAAAGAGTTATCAGTTCGCGCGACGGAATGGAAAGAGAAAAGGTAGACAAAGTTAAGACGCACGTCGAGCGAAACTGGAAGACTTATTCGTTCCTCGTTCGTTCTTGAGACGCGTACTACGCAACTACAGGAAGCCGCAAACTGTAGATCCGCGCGTGCGTGCCACGTTGCATCATTGTATCGCACGGTATTCTTTCAGATATTTAATATATTTCAATATTTATTTTCATTAAGGTGCTATTTTAACGTAGGTTCGTTTTATCGCCAAATTTGCGATCTCTCACATGCAAAGGAAAAATCATTTGGAACATATTGTTCTTACACCTCCGATTTCTGTATTTGCAACTAACTTGCTCTTAAAAAAATACATCGAATCTCGTTATTTGAAGAGAAATCACACGGCCCGGGTTGCCGTGAAAAGTAATTTCTTTCTCGAGAAAACTCCTTTAATACCGCGTATATATTTCTCGAATCTAATTGATTAGATATGAATCGGGTTGCTTGTTAGTTGCATTCAGAACTCGAAATGGAAGTTAATGTGATTTCACATTTGGCTGTGCAATGCGTTTTTTCTCAAGTTCTGCTTAGCGCCCAAGTGGCAACGTCTGCTTTTTGTACAAGGATATCCGTGTGTGTCCATTTCACTCAATTACGATTCCCTTTCACTGACTAAAGCTGCGAGCGAGCTGCGCTTTACAAAATTCCTCAGTGGTATCATCCTATTCGTTGTTGTTTTTCCCTCGTTGCGGAGGATTAGTATAGCATCGCCGATACGTACGACACACGCAATAAAACGCATCGTTCACAGCGCACGAGCGTCGATTTGCTTACGCGCGCTAAAATGCAATTGTCACGAAATTCACACGTACACATACACACACACACACACACCTGCGTGAAGAGAGAGTGCGTGGGTTTTCAACCCTCGCGAGGGTTAAAAATCGGATCTTTTCATCGCAACTTTCTAAACCGCACACACGTGCGATCCCCTTAATTAGAGGACGTAGCTGAGTTAGACAGCGACGCGGTATACAAATTAATCCTTCCGTAACAAACATGCCGCGAGAGCACAATGTAGACCGTCATTAATGACTGTACTCGATTTCAGCGAAGCTTCTTAGTACGTTGTGTGACGTAATTTGACATTTATACGTTCTTCGCAATATTTTCGCGAAGAAATGTTAATAATTTTGTACAATGAGAAAAAAAACATGCGTGCTACCACTATTTTACATAGACAAAATGAAAGAAAACCTCTTCCGAGTGCGCATACTTTAATCATCGTTTTCGCGTAGGAGAAAGAAACACCGTTTAAATCTGGCGTAAAGACGAAAATTCACACAGACGAGAATACATGCGTATCGATTTCATTCAAAATATTTTCTTCTCTTTAAAACGAGCACGTATCACGCTGCCGTGTGAAAGTTTCATAAGGACGCTTTACGCTCGCGGACAGCAGTCATTTTTTTTTTTTTTTGTCCTCAGTGCGACGTAATTAAGTTTTCACAATGGGAACGCTTGAAACTTCGTGTTCGGAGTTTATTTTAAGTCGGATGTCATCGTTCTATATTTTTCATGTAAAAATAAAATAAGATTTCTTCGCAAACTGCAATTCAATTCAAGAGAACATCAATGTGACGGCAACTCCGATTGTTTCTTTAAATCACACAGACTGTTCTCTATTTCTTTGTATTTCTCCGTATCTACTTTAATTTCTATATATTTGTCTGGTTTTAATTGTAAAATTTCTCTGGTTTGTTTTCTCTTTCAGAACAGACGGTTTAAATGCTGGACGGCTCGAGGTGTGATTAACGTTGATCGAGTGTCAAAGAAGGTGTCAAGATTGAGCAGGTCGTTCTTCCGTCCGGCGGTGAACTCGCCAAATTTTGGAGGATGTTGATGCCGGGTGCGGCGGGTCTCGGAACGGTCGGTGCAGTGGGCGCGATGAGTCCCCCAGCGCCTGAAGAGTTGGTGCAAGGATTGGGAGCTTTGGCCGGCACGACGCCGCAACAAAAAGATACTACTTGGACCAAGCTCTTTGTCGGCGGTTTGCCGTATCACACGACCGATAAGAGTCTTCGGGAACATTTCAACGTTTACGGTGATATCGAAGAGGCAGTCGTAATTACAGACCGGCAAACTGGCAAAAGCAGAGGCTACGGTTTTGTAAGTAATTGCAAATGATTAAAAAATTACATTTTCCTTACCATCTTAAATCTTTGATCAAAATCTATGACTAACTACACTTCGTCGTACTGCTCATTCAAAATATATGAGAAATAAATGAAATTTTCGTGGATTTAGAAAAGAAATATATGAAATATAATTAAAAAGGAACGCAAACTTTTTGTAGTTTTCACAAAGGAAATTGAAAAACGATTTTTATCTACGCAGGTGATTATGGGCGACAGACCTGCTGCGGAAAGAGCGTGCAAAGACCCAAATCCGATCATCGACGGACGCAAAGCGAACGTTAATCTGGCCATTCTCGGAGCTAAACCCCGGGGTAATTTACAAACAAGTAAGTCTTAATTATTGAATAATTGTCAGATTGAAAAGGAAAGAGAGATCTAACTAGAAAGAAATGGATTACGTAAGTGAATGGCACTCGATATTAAGATATCGAATTTAAAAAAACAAAAAGCGTTCGATTTTGCTTCGTTTGTACTTCAATTGCACATCTATCGAGGTTACGAAAGAAATGAATTAAGAAGTCCAAAAAATTGTCAACACTCTACATCTCGAAATATTGCAATTTTTTCATCGTTATTCGATCGTTACGCGCAAGTTACAAATTCAATTTGTTTTCTATCGCAAGATTAAGAATCGCGATACGTTAATTTTGTCTATTGCGCTTTCCGTTTTCATGTTTTGCACTGTTCGCGGCGTCATAGCTAGTCACGGGTTTTACGTTGTTGACACATTGCCAGGTTCTCTCATTCGTCGCAATAATGCAACTCGTATAACTTTGAGATAGCAACAGGATAATAATTTTTGCCGCACAATATTAGAGGCACGTTTTTATCGACAAATATATTCTCTCTTAAAAAAAAAAGCATGTAATAAAGTCGATGTATCCGACACTATCGTTCGCTCGAATATCTTAATGATAAATGCTACCCATTTTTTATTACCAGTCCATATGCTGATTATTATTCACTATTCATCTATGCTAATTGATTCTTTTTTGCTTTGCGTAAAGTCTGCTATCAAATATATATTTTTAACGGTTTGCGATCGCACATGTCAGAGATATTGATAAAAGTAATAGCGCGCGTCACGATTGTTTATTATTTATATTATAAAAACCTTTACACATAAATATGCACATGAAATAGGGCGACTATCAGCCAAAAAGTGAAGCGTTTCCTGAGTCAAACTCTCTTCAAACATGGCTCTCAGTGGCTTCGGGCCAACATAGCTTGGAGATTCGAGACCTGTGCTAAAATTGCCGCTCAAGTGCCGCACTCGACTAGCTTTTCTTTTGTGATGCAGGAATTGTTTTCAATTTAACACCAAACAAGACGAGAAAGAAAGAAGAGAGAGAAAGAGAGAGAGAGAGAGAGAGAGAATCGCGTTACTTTTTATAACAATAAAAAAAGATAAATAAAAAAAGATTTTGCAATAAAACAAGATTCAAGTTTCACGTGCGCATATTATATTTGAGTTACATTAAAAAACAAAACTTAGACAATCATCATATAATATACACGGATGTAATATTAACATACTAGGAATATTATTATTATTATTTTTTTTACATACGTATATCGCGTAGTAAAAATAAAACATATTCTCGATAGAGCAAACCTGATACATTTGGTTGCGTGGCTATTTCAAGTTTATTGCGCGCCGTAATGCATTTTCAGATAGCGAGCATGCCATCGGTACATCAGTACGCAGGTTCGTTACGTATGCGCATTCTTTGTTTCTATTCACGTGTGCGCCCTTTGACATCGCCGCGGTGAAAATGTAACGTAATAATTATTAAGCGATCGTCTCGTAACGGCTGAGTCAGAAATAATATAACCACGACACGTACGAATGTTTGCGAGAATCGATCGATCGCGAGTTCTTCCTTTCTTCTTCTTCTTCTTCGAGAGAGAGAGAGAGAGAAAGAGAGATGACACACTTGCTATTTTTGTAATGTTAATTTCGTGTTATACCGTGTATATTGATTCTGCAGAATTTAACCGAAACTCCAATGCTATATTGATTCATAGTAATAATGAATAAAATACTGAAAGATGTAACATACACACACGTGACACAGATTTCTGATGGAAAAATTATGAATTATTCGAACCGCATTGGTATGTTATCTCGTAAATATTTCACACGCGATTGGATGTACAATGACACTTTTCGCTATTTCACATACAATACAATAAAATAGTAGTTTCTTTTCTCGCTTTCATCTACAAGTATAAGAACAAAATTCCTAACTTATCACGTACGTTCTCCATAATGTTATCTCGGATTTACGTTTATAGGTGAAATAAATTTAGATATAAATATATTGTATATCTACTTTGAAATATTTGAGGTTTTATCTAGCAATAAGGATAACAAAAATAAAAAGAATGAGCATGTAAAGATTATGCTTGATGATTTTAGCATTCCCGTTCACTGCAGGCATTCGGGCTGGTTATCCAGCGGTTCTTCCTGGACAATATGGGTAAGTCTAAATTTATGTGCTTTGTCACGGGATATTAAGATACATGTCGTAACTGTAGTTAGTTCACAAAAACTGGCCTACACGTCAGGAAGAGAAGTTCCTCGCGATTGCTCGTTAGCCTCTGGCTTACGAAACAAAATTTTCTCGCTGCAAGTCGACGACATCGCGATTGTTTTTTTTTTCTTTGTCGTATTAGGGGCGCGATCGCCGTGTTATCGCGCGCGCAAACCAAGCAAAAATCTTGTTCAACGAACGATTTGCTATACGCACAACGGTGTTGTATTGTGCGCGACGAGAGATTCGCGGTTTTTTCTTTCTATACTTTGCGACCGAAATTGCCGAAAGAAATTCGGTTCTCCGTCCTTGCAGCGAGCAATAACCGAGTCGTTCGTTTATTCGCGCGAGAATTTTCCGAAAATACATGAGGGGATGCGACGAGAAATTAATAAGAATCGGTAGCGCGACGTTTAAAAGAAAAAAAACCAAAATAAAAGTAAAAGGTACTCGCTTTAACGGGTCGAATAATTTTTCTACGAGCCTGTTTTAAAAACGTCATATGTGTATATAACGTTTCAGCATCCTGACGCGCGCGCGTAGGGAGACTGGCAGAGAGTCCTTTCTCCGAGATCCTTGAGAGGGCCAAGAGCCGTTCTAAGGACCCCATAATAATGTGAAAGAGAGACAAAGACACGAAAAAGAAAGAAAGAAAAAGAGAGAGAGAAGAGAGAGAGAGAGAGAGAGAGAGAGAAAGGGAATGAGAGAGAGAAAGCGGCACACGCACACGAATCAGAAAACTACACGTATGAGTACCTACGAATTTCTTTCCAATGAAGTAGTGAAGATCTTCCGGAGAATCGGCCTGTTCTTCTTCTCCTAATGTACTCTTTTGTTGATTGTGGTTTTTTTGTTACTTTCTTTGGTGAAACTTGACGTTGAAGTGATGACAATGATTGCGGTTGCTGAGATTTTTTTTTTTTTTTTTTTTTTTTTTTTAATTTTACGTCTCTTCACTCTTCACACAATCTTTTTCTTTAATCAGCATATTATTAATAATTTCGATTGTAGTGATAAGTGATCGCGCACAGTAGCAATAGCCGTTACCTCTTCGATTCGACAGTGTATCGTTCAAAGTAAAATGTTTCTCGATGATATTATACTTCAATCTGATCTTCTTTTCATAAAAATCTCAGAAAAAAAGATCAGATACTGATCACTGATGACATTATTACCTCAAAATTGTATTTTAAACAAAAATTAAATAACTTAAAAAAATATTTGACTTAAAACTTTCGGAGGACACATTTCAAAATATTGAAATCTTGCACAAAATCTTTTTTCTGAAATAAATAAAAACTATATAATTTTATCATATGTAATTTATTCATCAATTGTTTAACATAATTTTATAGTTTGTAATATACTGCTTGGTTAATTAAATTGTGATGTTGAGTCTTTCTTGATTGATCAACGGTTTCTAATTAATAATTGATGATCGAAAATCAGCAAGTGAACCGTTTTATTCGTTTCTCTTTCTCTCATATCGGTGAGCTACGGTGAGCGCTTTTTTAATTTATGTAATTTTAACTAGAGCAAAGTTCTTTTTCTGTATTTTTTATACACGTATAACGTATTTTTGAAAGACGTGTGTGTTTTTTTGACAATTTGTTTCTTTATTTTTTTTTATTTTTTATGCGCACATTAAACACCGTTTATAATTTTTATCTTGGTTTGCTTTGGTGGCGGGAATATTAAAAACAAAGCAAAGCACATACAATACAAATGTAAAAAAATGAATTTTGAATCGCGCAGTGCTTCTTCTTGCGTTAAGTTACTTTCAGTCGAAACGAATGAGGTACTTGATTAGACACACCTTAACAAATTTTCTTTTCCGGCAAAGAGCCTGACTTCCGCACGTATCTCCCGTCGAGAAGGAAACAACGTGATATGAACATAAACAGCAGAGGAAGACTTACATATATATAAATTTAGAACTAGTTAGAAGGTACCGTTAAATTAATGCAAACCAAGGAAGAAGCGTATCTGATCCATTCCGATCTGCCGGGAAACCATCCGCGGTGGGGCCATTGCTTATAAATATTTAGTCTTTCGAGGTACGTAGACCGTGCAGACTTCTCGCATTCGCTCGCCTAAAAATTCCTTTCGCGATTTCGCAAGAAACGAAATTGTAGCGTACGACAGTCTCGGAGATGAAATAATGTTTCTCATCTCCGAGGCTCTGTTGACGCGTTCGGAATTCAACAACTTGAACAAAGGAGGGATGTGCAACTTCGCGCGAACTCTCTGCGGAATTCTCTTCTTTCGAACTTCCCCGCCGGAAATCGACCGACACCGAGACACGAACGATATTAATTTTTGATCGCTCGACGATCGATCCTATCGCGGTTTCACCTCGTTCGGCTCGGCGAGTGTTTTTCAACGGCGCACGAAAATTTTATCCCAAATACGAGAGGAATTTTCCTGAAACACACGCGAATAATCGATAATTTAACTTGTTCTTAATCGTCTTTTAAATGTGTTTTCTCTATTGCGTGCGGAATTGTTAATTCTACTTCTAAAAAAACACAAACGCGCGTTTAAACAAAGATTCAAACTGTAAAAGTAACAGCATAGTTACATCGTAAAGAAGATAAACGCGACGTCCAATCTAAAGAAAAATCGAGAGAAGAACAGACGAACAATTGCAAAATTTACTTCTGCAAATCCGACACCGTTGAGAGTCGGGACAGAAGATAAAATGCATATACGGGATACGATAGATACACTTCTCCTTGGAATGCAATGTTGTTGCGTAGATCCAAAGTATCCCGTCGCGGAATACGAACGCCCGTCGAGACTGTATAGGATTAGCTAACCACTATAATATTAATAACCTTGTGTGTGTGAAAGGCTTACACTACACTTGGTGTCGCTATTGGTGTTGTATTTTTTGGTGTTGTACGTGGGTGATTTTTTTTCTTTTTGGACTTTCAAATAACACGGTGTAGTTCACTCTGTCGTGAGATATAACGGAACACATGGTGCAATCGTATGTTGTTTTTTTTCTTTTTAGAATTTACTCGAGTGTTATCGGGTGATTACCGTTTGCAGCATGACCAACAATGTAGGAACGTTATTATCACTGTACTTTCAATAAATTAAGCGCGAATGTCTCCCAAGATTAATCGTGTTTCCGTTTCCGCGATTGTGGGGGAAAGAGCCGCCGGAAGTCGATGCCGCCGGAAGAACCGCTCCGTAAGTCGATTTTCTCTATCGCCTCTTCGCTGACAATGTTTACTTTTTGTGTTTTACGAACTAATCTGAGACACTCTTTTTTTTTTCCTCAATCGTATAATTAATGGAAGACCGCGGGAGACGACTTTTCTTGCGAAGAAACGCGCCGCAATCCTGTGAATATGGAAGAGAGCGTGTAACGCGACAAAGAGGGTTCGTTTTTTTGTGCGTTTGATGAGGGGGACCCCATGCAAAGGCCAATTGACCCTCGCGTCGTTGAAATCACGAAGAGTTCGAACTAATCACAAATTCTATGACGAGATCATAAAACTCGAGCGTATAAATTCTCATTTAAACGTTCAATTGTTCTGTTGTTAGCATTTTTAGAAAAGAAATGAGAAACGCGAAGAGACGCACAGTTTTACTTAAAATTCAGTGTTTTAAATATCAGATCTTGAATTCTCCAAATTGCACGATATAAATAAACTTTGTCACATCTAATGAGATTCCGACGGAATGTGACATGGCGCGGCGTTGCGCACGCTCGAACAATGACGGAGTTTTTCGCGTCACGGACGGGAATATTCGTGCGGTTAAATCGTCTGAAAATTCGCATTTAGCGCGCGCGTCGGCACGCGTTATTGGCAAGAGACGTTGTTGGCGTCACGCATAGGCGTAGATGCGCGAAGCGCGTCCTCGAATTAGCTAAACGTAGGTGGAAAAGTGAAATCCAACACCGGTCCGGACGTCGTGCGGTAAACGTCAGAGACGGTTCCGTTCAAGCAATGCTGGTAAATTCGTGTCGTAAGCGAACACCGACGACGACGACGACGACGACGACGACGACGATGACAACAACCACAACGACGACGACGACGATGCCGACGACGACGACGACGAGCGACGACGCCGAACGTCTCAGCCAGCCATCTTGAAGCCACGCTGGCGACGGTCCAGTCTTTATTTAGCATCACCTGTCCCCTGTATTAGCTTCTCTCCACCCGCTACCGCTCGCTAGACAATCCTATCGAGAGGATTCTAACGCGATTTAAGACCGTTCTTACGAGGGCTATATCGCACCGAGCCTTGTTAAAGATCTACGCTTATTTATGCTCTCATCGTTTCCGTTCGCCGCCTTTACTCGTTCGTTACACACACCCGTTCAAGTTACACCATATAAATCGAGAGTCAGCAGTTAGGAGAGATAACTCGAACCTTCGGGTAAAAGACATTTCCTGTCTCGATTGCTCTTTCTTGCCAGAAGACGTTTTTATCTTATATATATGTATTTTTAAAAACTTCTGAAAAGTAAATTCGTGCGAGAGATTTGCAATAAGACCATAATCGAACTTCGTTTTTTTTCCCGCAACTTCGTAAATTAATTTAATTAACAGAGTATATTATTTGACTCTCTATAACATCTCTGCATTTCTACGGAGAAGAATCAGACGGACGGCTCAAAATAAGAGTCGTCAAGTTGCGAGCTATATCTTGTACATGTGATGCGCAGCGCTATCTCGGGAGAGGGGAGAAAAAAAAATGCATTCTTCCTGACTCATTCGTAAAAACGTTGAGTCACGTCTTCTTTGTGCAAAAAAACAGAACGAGTCAAACGTACGAGTACTTCATTTCCCCCGCGATTCTCTCGACGCGAATAAGATCCGCGATCATTTCTTTTCGGAGATGAAACGCGCGGCGTGTTAAGGGCTCATTTCTATTTTCATTGCCGCGGCTTCCATCCACCTGTCGTCGTCGCTCTTCTGACGCAAGCCGCAACATCGCCGCGGCGCGAGACATAGACAGCGACGGACGCTGCTTCTGTATCGCATTTACATAAATACATTGAGGCCACGTTCTAAGCTTGCATTTCGAGCTTTTGAAACGCGCGTAAATTCGGACGGGAATCTGAAATTTTAGAACCGCGCCGGAATAGAGACCTAAACTACATCGTCAAATGCTTTGTTATAATAGCGTTTGGAAGATTAATTTCTCCTCTCCCGGGGTGTGAATTTACTTATCGTTCATCTCTCGTCTCATCTTGCGCCTGTTACGTTTGCGAGACAATAGTAACATACTCTTGTTTCTTTTCAAAAACACTTTTCACAATTAAAAAGTTTCAATTCGCGTCTATCTCTAATTTTAGAGAAAACAATTTGCAGTCGAAACGTATATACATTTTTTTTTTGTTTCTCAACCGAAAGTGGAACTTGTCTTCTTCGCGCGACACATGTCGCCGACATATGAAGTTCCAGTTTCGTATTCGTTTTGCCGAATCGTATTTTTGGCAGAGATCCGCCGACGCGCGTACTAAGAACAATTAAGTCGTCGTGGCACCACCCTTCGCAGCCACCATTGGTCCGGCCCGCTTTCCAAGGATTGGCAGATCATCCCATTGGATTATCCACGGCGCCGGCGCTCGCACAATCCGTGCTCTCTGCGCATCGGCATACAGTCATGTTGTAACTACACACACAAATAACAAAGCGTCGCGCACACATGCACAAGTGCGTCGCGCAGGTGGCACCGACGCACACGTAATGTACGTGCACACACACACACTCGCAACAAACAACCGCACACATACATACACACACACACACACCATCTACATGCACGAATTTAGTCCGTCACGCGGAAATGCGATCGTAGATGATTATCGGGCCACCACGTGCCGCCGCTGCATCCGCACACGTGTGAAAACTGACCGCGGCGCATTTCGTGACACACCGCCCACTCGTGGATATATGTGGAAGAAGAATGCGCGATGTAGTTCATCCCGAACGAAATAGAAATATCGCTGATTCACGAGTGACTTGCGAGGAATATTCCGAGATTGTCGCAGAATTAATCAAGTATTTAAATCTTCTTCGAGAAACAAAATTTCATTCAAATATACGCAAATAAAACTTTACGCAAATCGATGAGAGAGAGAGAGAGAGAGAGAGAGAGAAAGAGAGAGGGTTCGTCATATATTTCTACAAATGTACAAAAGGATAGCAAGATATCGGTTACTGGATCAGAAATCCTTTACGTCGTAGCGTGCGGCGCGAGGTGTTCGATGGTTTCCGCTCCGGTAACGCGCGCTTCCGCTTCATCGTTTTCATCGCTAACGATCGTCCTATAATCACACAAGGGTCGTGGGCGGCTCGCACGCACAAATTAATGGGGCTGATTGAACAACTCCCGAGTCGAGTTTACCCCTCGTACGTTGCGTCAGTATGCGTGTTGATGGCGCACGCGGGTAAAAGTTCGGAAGATCCTAATCGCGGTGCGCGGCCACTTTGTGTCGGAAGCCCGAGGGTGGTCACGAAGAGTTGATACCGGGACACGTCTTTGTGACACTGTGCGGGATCGCGTTTCGTCGGTTGTTTTTATGGTCGGCCATTTTAAAATGCAAAGAAGAATTTTTTTTTCCAGTGAATTGCCACTATCGATTATTCGGAGACTTAGCGTTATTTTTTTTAATTACTGCAAGTATGACGTGCGCTCGCGCGCTCTTTCTCGCGGAAATCGCCCGGGAAATGATGCGCGACGTGCATTATTAATTTTTTGTCTGTTCGTTATGTTACATCGATCGTGTAAAAGGTCGCGTCGCGAATGTATCGGCGTAGACGTGGTTCTTCATTGTGGAAATTATGCGTCCATTAAAACCGACCGCCCTATTTCCGCACGAAGGTCTCAAGAACGAAAGGTACGAAGAATGATATTTCGTGGACGTATTATATCGCTCGTGCGTTTGTGGGTAATTTTTGAATTTTTAAAATGTCTTTTCAAGAGAAGTCAAATTTCGCAACAGATTCGAAAGTTCGTCACGCGATATTCGCGAGGTTTTACATGAAATATATATTTGTGTAGGCTTTACGTTTTCAAATCGTTTCGATGAAAAAAAAACTTGAATCGACGAGTTTATCTTCCTTTGGTGATAACAATAGGTTATCAGTTTTGACGTGAATTTTATTTTATTTACAATTATTATTAGTCTAAACAATTGGAGCGCAAACTATTATTTTTTTAGTTTAATCCTCAGAGCTCGCTATAGCTCATTTTATACGTACAACGCGTCGATGATACACGACTGCAATTAACACGCCCTGACTATGCCTCCACGTTGGTTTTCTTATCGCAAATGTAGCGAAATCGATCGGCGTGTCTCGCGATCAATTATCGGTTCATCTTTTATTACCAGACCTATTTGCGCGCGGCCACTGAAATTCGTCGGGTACAACCACCAACCGGGTTGTTCGTACGCGATGCCGTATCGTGTCAAAAAATCTGATTGACCGCGCAGATTGTCGCGCGCGTATTAATGCTTCAATCTCGTAACTCACATTTCTGTCTTTGTTAATAAATCCTGGAGAAATTACGTTATTACCAAGTTGGCAATTAATTTTCCAACGATAAGCCCGGACGCTTTATCTTTCTATCTAGCCGATGGAAGTCACTTTCGACGGGATCCGCGCAATTACGTTCTATCAATTATACCGATTCCCGCGAGAGATAACACGCGCGATGTAACATGCAACAGACTTGCGGGATAACGTTTTCTTACTCTCTCGTACGATGTGCGAATGATCCATAAAACACTTCCTCGATGCCGCGTTTTTATATACGTATTGGCGCTATTAATATCGTAGCTAGTGTCGTTCGTTTCTTCTCTGACGTAGTATGTACAATTATATCGGAACAAAAAAAAAAAACAGATCTACGTTCGCAATAAAAAAGAAGTAGCAAGATAAAAACGAATTTACAACCGCGGAATTTATTTATATATTTTCTTGGCGCGATATTTCTCGACACGAGACTTCCTCAAGTTGCATACTTCGCGCTCCACTCGTGTGCGAAAGAAAAATAACGCAACTGGAGGCAATTGGGATTGGAAATCGCTAGCTAAACGGCGAGGACGGACTCACCGGTCTGGAAACACACGTGGAGGAACGAGGAGAGCGAGCAGAATAGAACACGCAGGAATGGAAAAGTGGGGTTGAGGACACGCGAGCCATCCATAATGCACGTACCTCGGCCGCGATGCGACAAAAAAAAAAAAAAAAAAAAAAAAAAACCCAATGGAAAAGCAAGACCCCCGTACGAAGGAGGAGAACCGCGTCGTTCGCGCGTTATCGCGTGCTTGTGTAACTTCGCGTCTAGAGTCTTTGTTTTCTTACCACGCGCTATATCGAACGTTTGTTGCAATCTGGGGAGATACTTCTGACTTAATAGTAAGATTAAAAAATTAAATTAAGATGAGATTGAATAAGAAAACTAAAGCAAAAATGAAAACAGTGAAATAATAAGATGTGCAGTTATTTCTTTTGCTAAAAAGATTTTTTTTTTAGTAGTAAGAATTGCGTGTTTTTTCAAATCAATGAAACATTCGGCAAATGAACGAGAAAAGAGAGCAGAAGCGAGATATTTTTGCAACGGTCGTTTGTCTAACTAAATCTTCAGTATCTGCACACGCGTCTCCGAGCGTTGAGAAGTCCAGCAGGTGGCTGACAATCTTTCACGTTCGTAAAATTGGCAACGGTCCTATTAATTTACGTTTGTTTGCGCGAAAAGATGGAATACCGGAACGCGTCGCGTTTTATTTATCGCAACACAATTTTGTTACTTTTGTTCTCTCTTCTTTCTGTGTAAATCTTGTCTCCATCGTTGATGACAGTAACGCGTCGAAGCAGTTTGGCGATGAATTCGTCGAATATATTAGACATTAACGAAGCGCGACAAAATTCACGACTGAAATACAGACAAGAGAAAAGAAAAAAACGCGATGTCATTGTATAAAATTTTCTTCCATTGCGCTTCTCGACCCTCTTGTTACACTTCACTGCGCCAAGGTCGTCGATGTTATCTTTTTTTTTTTTTTTTTGCGCAGATGTGCTCGAGTTTCCCTTATTCAGATGTGGAAAAAACATTATTATAATTAATTATTATTATTACGAGAAAATGATAATTTGCATTGAGACGCACGTTGCACAGAGAAAGAGAGGGAGGGTGCGCATCCTCCCTCTACCTCGCGCCTAAAAGAACATTCATCTTTGTTGCACGCCCCGGGACGTTTTCCTCCTCCCTCGCGGACACGCAATTCGCTTTCTCCATGCAAATCGCGACGTTAGTCGGCACCGGATTCTCGCTTGCTCGGAACCAACTCGGGTGATGTATAAGATAAAAAAGTGCCGCCCATCCGCAATGCGACGTCGCGTTATATAGCGCGCAACGGACGTCGCGGACATGTGCCGTAGCTTCTTCCATTCCATTTTATCAATTTCGCTCCGTCCCTCGCGTCATGTAATGTTCATCGACCCGCCGTGCTCATCCATCCTGGATGACAGTTCCGATTCAAGGTCGTCGATTCTACGACCGTATTCTCTCCCGCCCCCTCGTTGCAGCACACGCGACTGCCGACTTGCTCGTTTCGAGAAACTGAAGCGCGCGACACGCGCTTGTCGAAGCCGCTCTCGATTGCTGGTGATTGCGCGATAATGGTCAACCGAGGGCACCAATCCGACCTACGCGTACGGAGCTTCCGTCGTTTAGAAGCCGCAGGACGACATATTGATTTCCCTTCGCAGACTGGACACTGGCTATTATCGATCCGCTAAAAAGTTCAGGGCTGTCCCCGGGAAAGAGGTCGGGCTCTCTCTTCTTCAACGTCTCTCCGAGACTCCTCGGAATCGCTCTTTACCGTTTAATCGGTTGCGAATTCGTTTAATCGGTTGCGAATACGATAGTTCGCGATCGCTCGATTCTTTATTGATTTTATTGTGTTTGTGACATTTGCGCTCGCAAATTATTGCAACTCTTATATTAGGATACGTATTGTATACGTACACACACACAATCCACAAAATACCGGAACACTGTAAATTTATCTCTTGTATTTTTTATGTATTCGCAGAATGCACGTCGAACGATAGGAAACAATTGCGAATCGGTGAACAAATTTCGCGGATGCGATCGACGAACGCTCGCCAATCGGGGGAGATCTTCCGCGCGTTATTGTTTGAGGAGAGTAGAGAAAAGCAAAGAGTAAAATAAAAGAGAGAGAGAAAAAATGTAAGAGAGACAGAGGCACTGCCCGTGAGAGATGTATTATCTATTTTTTTTTCTCTTCTTTTCTCACATAAGGAACACGTTTCGAGACGTCTCGTGTCGATTTGCCTGCAATTTGGACACTTATCTTAGAGTGGCTTATTAAAAACTACACGATGTCTTTTTTCTCTTTTTTGAATGCGCTTAGTCGCAGATTTAGGGGATGCAACCAACCTCTTTTCGATTGTAACCTGAGCCTTAGCAGACATATTCGACGAAACTCGAACATGTCTGATTAAAGAAACATATTATATAACGCGTAACAAATGATGATGCACACATGCATGAATGCATGCGAGTCAACAACAATGCTTGTCCTCGTCGTTTGCAATGACGTGCGAAACGTAACGAGCAAGTTTATTCAATAGAGTGGCGCGCAAACGCACATGTACTTATTGTGCAAAAGCGCGCGTTACGATATCAATTATTTTTTTTTATTTATTTTTTTGTTTTACTTAAATAAAATTGAAAGTTTTATTATCTAGTATCTTTTTTATCTCACACGATCACAACAAAAAAAGTTATGATTTATTGTTGTTTCAGCTTTTAAGTAAATTTGTTTTCAAAATCTCAAATTTGTCCCCTAGAACTGCAATTTTTTTTTCTTTTCTCTCAAAGAATTGTGTCTCTTATTTTAAGCTGCTCTACGACATATCCAAAAAAACCGGCAAAATGCGAAGAGAGCAAACTCTCGAGACGTTTCCTTAGATCTGTGAATTTAGGTACTAACGTTGGTGTTAGATAATCGTGTGCCGTGTGCCGAGAAGTATTTATATTTCGTCACCTACATACACGTTTGTCGTTGGTTTGCTGTTGTTTGGCAACACATGAAAGACTTTTTCTTGGATTGTTGCGTACGTTTTTTTCCGCCTTTATTATTGATACCACAGTGAGAGCAACATTTTATCGTTTTACTTTTTTGTTCACACCGACTTACTTCCGTCTGCTCTTTTTCCGTTCCCGAGAGTCCTTTCCCTCCAATGAGACGTTCCAACAAACACACGCACACTCACACAAATAAACCGTGCATACTGATATTAATCAATGACGCGGAAACATTATTGTTTT
This sequence comes from Pseudomyrmex flavicornis, assembly GCA_014825475.1. Lineage (NCBI taxonomy): Eukaryota > Metazoa > Arthropoda > Insecta > Hymenoptera > Formicidae > Pseudomyrmex > Pseudomyrmex flavicornis. The sequence goes on along the minus strand of QVNW01000717.1, from coordinate 53,842 downwards.
TTTTTAAATAATAACACGAATATTAGAAATTCAGATGGTTAGATTAAAAATTGTTGAAATAAAAAAACACTACAATATTTTATTTAAGCTAAGTGAAAAATAAAATCTAACGTACTAGAAGTGATGCTGGTACGACTTTTCGTTATTAATGATATTAATTGGATTGCGCATCTATTTATATGCAAGTGTTACAAGTGATATGATCAGAATGCACTCGAAAGGCACGCATCTGTACATACACACACACACATACACACATACGTAATATCTATATTAGAGACGAGGCGAGTATCTCTCGAATTCGATGCTAACGAATACAAAGTCTTTCCCGGTGAAAAGTTGATTTGTAGGTCTCTTGCAAAACTTACTTGTAAAACAAATTAATAAATTCTAGTAGATCATGCCTCAAAAATACACGGGTAAAAACAGTCCGATCAATTAATCGCACGTTAACAGAGTTTTAATTCCCGTCTTATAATTACCTATCTATCTTATAATTACCGAGATATTTAATCTTGCAAATTAGAAAGTCGCGCGGATGGTTTGAAATTTGCTGAGAAAAATCGATTTGGCGGGAATTTGTAGCTAAGAGAAAGCGCACATCACACCCTAAAGGACTTTCCATTGTTCCGCGTATGTTTAACACATGTAAAAAAAATCATCAAATAATATATACGGAAAAGAAAAAATATTTGATTGAAAGTGCAAAACCATTATTTTCTCTCTGAATTATGCTCCGGAAAATAAAATATTTTGTACACTCTTACACACACACACACACACACATACACACACACACACGATTTTGAACGGAGAACCGCAACTCGTACGTTACTTCGTGTACGCGAAGATCGATTGAAGAGAACCCGGTCCCTCGCTCGCTCTGCCGTTTTGGTGTTGCGTGCTTTTGGTGTTGGTAGAGAGCTGTTCGAGAGCGAAAGACCGTCAAGCCGGGAATTTTCTTGTAACACGAAACGCAATAAAGAAAGTTTGTTTTCCGCCGCGTGCTTCCGACGGGCTTCTGGCACACTCTCTGGCGTGTCGAGGAAATCGGCAATGTAACAAACGCGCGTGAACTCGTCCTCGTCGAGCTTCATGTAATTGATCGTCGTTTCGTATTCGCGGCTTCTTAAAGACAATCGAAATACCGACGATTTTTCGAATTATTCAATTCAATCGACGATCGACATCCTCGCAAACAAGATACATTGTTACACGCACACAAAAAAGGAAACTTTTACATACACTTACATACATTTAACACGCGAGCATTTATTCGCTACGCATTACCCTCATTTCCTTCCCAATCCCAGTCACGTTCCACAAAATAAGAGAAATATAAAATCGAAGCGAACGGAACCCATGAGATTTATATTTTTCTTGTTACATCTTTCGAATTGTCGTGTTATCTGATGGCTTCCGATCGCTTCACAGGTGTTGTTTGTGAATATTGTTTCTGAGATCAGTCGGCGTTTTCTCTTTACGTACCAGCCCATTTATCAAACAATTAATTTACTCTAACTTGAAATATTTTCGAGTAAATACATTAACTAGAATATATTTTGACTGAGCTGATTAAATGTTGTTACAGATAGTGAAAAAATTGCGAGATCTCACGTGAAAACGACTCTTGCAAGAGACGTAATCTCTCGCTTGCTTTGTTCAGATAGAAAAATCACGCTCTGTTATTGGTACACACGCCGCCAATCAATTCACAAGCATTCGCCTTCAATTAGAATCTTCTTCGAGTGTCGCTGCGTACGACGGAGTGCCGCCGTTAAACACAGTCCCGTAACTAATAAAACATTGCTTCTCAATTTTGCAGGGTACCACCGGGCTATGTGTACCAATCGCCTTACCTGGCGGCCGCAGCGCCAGGTGGCCTGGTGCCTCTTCCGGCGACGCAGTTGAGCCACGCAGCCGCTGTCGCGGCGGCTTCGCAGTTCTACGAGTACCAGAACGCAGCGGCGGCCGCCGCGACCTACCCCGGCACGTCCTACAACTTCGCCGAGGCGTATCCGTACACCACCGCAGCCGCGGCTGGTACGTGTCTGAGTACAATCCAGAGCAAGGGCGGTAGTAGCAACTATCCGATTAACCATCACCAACAACAACAGAACCAACAACAGCAAAACAGTCCTGTAGCGACGTTGGCTCATCAGCAACGGTTGGAGAAAGCTCTCTTACCGCAAGTTCTGCCGTCAGTGCTACGTGACTACGGTAGAAACTATCAATGATAGAGAAATGAGAGAAAAAGGGAGAGTGAAGGGAGTTGCGCTCTCTGCACCTTCCTTCCGGGGATGTCCGTAGTGCTTTTTTATATTCAAAGGCGCGGTTCCCATAGGATCTGGTTCTCGTTGTTGTTTTTTTTTAGTTTTTTTTTCTTTTTACACAGAGGGTAGGAATATACATACATATATTTTCATATGCACACACCGCACAATACGATGGGGAATTGTATCGGGGAGAAACGCGATGTGTAACAAAAGTCGCGCATCAAGTGGTAACACGGTTAAGGGGAATAATAAATACTGATTTCGCAGATATATTTGTCCGCGAAACTGTGACACTGGGCGGATGCAACGAAAATGTTGTTTATCCTGTATATCCTGTTTCGTTGCGTTATCCAATATAAAACCTCTTCGGTTGTTTCCGGCTGGATCCTTCGTGGGAACCTTGCTACACATATTTTATGTTGGTTACACAGTCCGCTTCCTTTCACCTTTATTCATCGAACTTTTGCAATTATTGTGTTAACGACGTTAGATATTTATTTTACAAATCAATAAAGTAACGGAAACAAAATTGTCAAGAAACAATATAACTGTAACATTTAATTAGAAAACTACTTCCCATTTTGCCAAGTAATAAATCTTTTTTTATTTTATTTATTTATTTTTTTCCTACATATCTTTTATTATATAATTGAACGCGCAAGAAATCTTCGACGCGTGAATCGAACGGGTGAAAGATTAACGAAGAAAACAAAAAGTTTTGCATGTGCTTTTTGAATTGTACATTTTGATGCATAATACACATTGATCATCAGTCTAATGCGCTGTCTGTGGTGATGGTGGCGGTGGTTTCGGGATAAGCGATAGCGAAAACTGATTTACTTCGCTTTTAAACATCACGAATGAACGGCATTCGTGAAAAAAAAGCTGAAGTGCAAAATAACCAAAAACAATGGTTTTACAATGCGCACAAATTGCTTACGTATATATACTTTTTATACGTTTATACGCTTTTCTTATTTATTTATCAGTGAACGATATGTTTTGCTTCGAAAAAGGCAATTTACTGCAATTTAAATCTTATGTCTCTTTTGCGTAAAGAACTTTTTTTGGTAGAACTTTTTTTTATTTAAAAAAAATGTTATGCGCTGAATATTATATGACGATATACCGTGATGATGCTTGTAATGTGGGTTGTCGTTTCGCATGTGCATATATACTTGAATGAAATAACTTTTTGTTTTTTTTTTTTTTAGCTAACGCGGCAGCGGCTGGTTATGTGGCGCCGTATACGTACGCTACGTTACCAGGTGCTGCGGGTCTGCCAGCGGCAGCGGCAGCGGCAGCAACTGCAGCTGGAGCAGCATTCCCAGGCCTGCCGTACCAAACGACACCTCAGGAAGCCAGATTGCAATAAAAGAGAGCTTCGATCAGTGCAAAAACCATTTATGGATGGTTTGTAATCCAAGCTTTCTTAAGAAGCGAGCTGCAACTAGGCATTCGGGTCTTCCCGATTGTCGTTATCAGGGATCGGCTCATCAGCTTCTCTCCGTTTAGCTGTTCTTCGAGATTTCTATGTTCCTGTTTGTGTCTCGCGAAAATGTTGATGTATGTTTGTGAGAATTTCAAACAAAAAAAGAAACAAACAAGCAAAAACAAATAGTAAAAAGACGATGAATTTGACCATGAAATCGTTGATTCGCAACATTTCGCTAAACTCTATACAATCTACGATATCTGTATCTTCCTCTTCCTTTGTGTCGCCTGTTCTTAACTCTAATCTTCCTGTCCACGTTTTCCCATAAGACGGCGCGTTCTACGACCAACATAATGTGAAATTTTAGAAAAGACGCAACTACGTTAGAATTAACGACTAAATAATTATATCAAGAGAGACGAGCTTGTGTGTATAGCAAAAGTGATTCTTAATATTCAGAGAAATTGAGAGCTGAAAGAATAAACAATTAGATTCGGATAAATATTTTTAGACCCGTTAGAAAATATGTGCGCAAAAAAAAATTCATTACAAAGCTTTTAGGCACAACTCTATTTTCTAGCGTTTCTGTGAGATTTCGGAATATTATTTGTTTACGATGGAAATGGTGTGACGAATATAAATGCGTTTTATTTAGTGTATACAGATCTTAAGTTTCCTAGATAATCGCAGATGTAATTGTCTTGAAAGGATTAGCTTCAGAAGCTAAATATTCGCCTAAAATTGCTGCAACTCGCGTTAAAAATAAATGAGATTTCTCGATACAAATCCACTTTTTCTTAATCCGCAGAACACATTCAAAAACTCATTTTGTTAGCATTTTGCCTTAATAAATGCGACATACAATCCAACGTCGTATGTTTCTGGCTTGTGATTGCAAGTTTAAGACACAGACAACTGTTCTCGAATCTCAAGCTCGAACATTCATTTGTTCGAACTCGAGCTTGAAGGCATTAATCGAACAGCTCGAGACTGTAAAAAAACTTTGTCACTGTTTCGTAAATTGGCACAGATTGGCGTATAAAGTCGGAAAACAATTTAATGAACAAGATCAGAAGAGAGTAGTGTATTGTAGCGTTCAAATATCACGAATTAATCGAATAAAGTTCGAACTAATTGTTCAAAAAATATTTCTACTTCAAAATATTCACGCAATAAAAATAATTCGAACGTGCAATTTGTGCGAATCTGTTGTCCCGGTGTTTCGCTATCACATAAGCCGCAAAAATACATTGTTTATGTACTCTAAATCATTGCTTATGTACTCGAATTTTACCGAAAATTGCAACAATTTTAAATGTTGATAGCTTCTAAACAAATCAAGCAAATTCAACGATTTCTGCGTGAGTTTAATATCATCATTGAAGACAAGTGTGAATTTCGGATCGAATTCGGACTAGCGAATATATTTATTAGTTTCGATCTGTAACTAGAAAATATTTATATAATTTCGGCATCTATTAGAGAATATTTATATAGCTGCGACATTTTAGATAAATTTTAAGTAAATTATATATAATAAATATCTAACAATATGTAGAGTAGTAGATTTTATAGTTTTATAAGTTGTCAGATAGTTTTCTTGCAAAACCAGCAAATGAGGCGATACGAATTTTTATGATAAGTATTATTTATTCTCTTTAAAAAAAAATACACTATGTTTAAAGTCGCGCGTTTTACTTAGAACAACTTTCAAATATATATATATTATATATATATTTATATACACGTAGAGAGAATATGTTCAATAACAAGATATATCTTCCAAAGTACATGTTTACATGATATTCTATGCGCACTGCTTCTTGTTATTTTGGTTCTCCAGAAGAGAAAACATGAGTTTACTTTTATATATTACAAGCTATAAAATATTATACAAACCACTATTTGAGATTTATTAGCTTATTTAGAATTTCAAGCCACATTAGAGGGTCACAGATGTGAAACTGTACATGATTATAAAAAAAAACAAACAAAAAACAAAAAAAACAAAAAAAATAAAAATAAAAATCTAGCCGCAGTGGCCTTCAATCGCGCATCAGCGAAACGACGAAGTGTCTTACTTTTTAGAGGCCTTGTTGTATCATTTAATAACTTTTAATTAAAAAAATATATATATTGACCAAGTTTGTCGCAAATTATCGATGCAAACACAGAAATAAGAACAAGCGAACGATTGGATCATCAGTTTTTAATGATATAATGACGAGTAAATTTGACGACTTTACTGAAACGAATTTAAAGATTTCTTCTTATCTCTCTTTTTCTTTTTGAGAAAACCAAAACGTTTTCGACGATAATTATGTTAACGAAAAGAACGTGTATGTTTTGAAAATTTTTATTACTTTGGTTTTTTACACATCGTCAGTGACAATCTCTTACACGACGCACGATCTAATTTAATCTTCTTATATTCGAAGAATGTACGTTCGTCTACTTGTAATAATCTAGTGCCTTAATTAGCACAAGTCGGGTAGTCGTGCGCGACTACCAAATATGTTTTTTTACGACTACATAGACATACTAGTCAGCGATTCGTTAGTGCGCAACGTTCGTTATACAACGCACGACGCCGCTAACTCGTGTAAAGAATTGAGGCTCAACGAAAGGGTGCGGAGCTATTAAAGGAAATAATATCAAAATGTCAATCAATAGGTAGAATCGGTGTTACGTTGTTGAGAAGGGTGGCCGTCTAGTCCTATACCCTTTCAAACCTTAACAGGTTAACTCGATTAAGTTAACTCTAACGTATTGTTAGCGATATAGATAGATTTGTATGAGTATAAATTCGTAAAGATTGATGAAACTTAGTTACGAAAACCAAAAGCGAGAAACAACTGTAAAAAGTTAGAAGAACAATGAGACTTTTAGAAAAGTAGCGCTTAAGTATTATTACACATTACATATAAAGTAATGGAAAACAAATTATTATTATTATTATTTTATTATTATTACTTATACAGTACATATTACATTATTATATTTACAAATTTACATTATTATTATTATTACTATTATTATATTATTGTCATTATTATTATTAGTTATATTACGTTATTTTGGTTATGTACTTAACGAAAAAAAACTGGAGAGAAATGGAGAATTTGTTATAGAAAAACAAGTTGCGAAGCTCTTCCATTGTAAAAGTGCGAAGAGAGAGAGGATAACAAGTAGAACGCAAAACGCGATGAAGAAGAACTCAAGAAAATGTATATCCTCATTAGGAATGTGCGCGAGTACATGTCTTGACTTCTATAGGATCATATATGTATATAAGCCTAATTATTACGTATAAATATAAGTTGTAATATATACCTATTGCCTGTTATCTTCAATATGATATTAATATACGTTCTATTAATTAAATTCACATGCCGAAAAACAAATATATAGTCAATAAGAAGAAAAAACACGCATTTTGTTTCTTTTCTCCGATCCGATTGCGACATGTGTCTCTTACATGTGCCGATTAAATATAAATGTGTGATACATCGGTAAAAATATATAATTATGAAAATGGGAATATATTTTTACATCGGTAAAAAAAATATATAATTATAGAAATAATTTGTGGAATGTATGAGACAAATATATATTTCGTACCATCTTCATTAACCATGTTAAAGAAACGACAGACTGCGCTTCTTCAATTTGCGCCAGACTTGTTTCGTCAGACGGGACTTCGCGCCGTCGGCGGGATCTTCGACATCGTTGTTTTTGGCGACTAAAGATAAATCTAATGGTCTCGCGCGACGATTCGCAAAAACAAACAAAAAGGGAAAGAACCGCCCTCGTCGCGGCAGCGTAACGACCGTGCAAAAATAACCGACTCGTGCATCGCTGCCGATGACACGACGCGACGACCCGCCGGCACTGCCTCTTTGTTCGCGACTTCATGATGAAATTAACGACGGAACGAAATGTAATACTATCTTAAATGAGAATATCGCAAATACACTTTGTTTAAAATACGAAAAATTTAAATGCGGCGTGTATTATTTTACATTGTATTTTACAAAAATACAACAACGCGAGGAATTGGGACGCCATAAAGCGAAAAAAATCTCGGAAGTTTGGATGCTAGTAGCTTCCAAGTACAATTCTACATCATATATTCTGACTTTACATTTCAGTTGATGTAATGCGAGTTAAATTATTTTTGTATTGAGGGACGCAATATGTTTCTGCCAGATTTATGCTGCGAACCGCGAGCGCGCAGTTCCATCGAAAGAAACAGCTGGTACACATGGCTTCTCCTCGTCGGAGGAAGAGCTGTGCGCATCTTTTAGCACGGATCGCAACCGTGAGATGAGCTTCGCTACCCTGTGATCCCAGGAACCCGACGCACTCAGGTGCTGTTGGAACGTCGGTTGATGAGATGTCAGCACCGGTGTCCGATTGGCGGTGTCCTTTGAATGACGTTCCGCTTATCATTCGATTTGATAGAGAAATAGTAGGGGACCGTTGCCATTGACATACGAACGAGCTCAGTTATCTCGCGTTTATCCACGCAAAGTAGAGCGCCCGCTACAACGCGTGGTGATTTCCGAGGCTACCCGGTAGAGACGAACAGCCGTCTCGGCGAGTGAGGAAAGACTTTGAGGATCGCGATCCAGGTATCGCGGCCCGGAAGTCCCTCTTGTGTGTCCACTAAGAGTCTAAGGTCAAGGTGAGAATGCAGCGTAAAGAATTTTCGCGTATCTTTAAAAATCCGAAATAACAAGAACTTCTTGCAATAATTAACAAATTAATATATAAATATTTGCCCATGTATAAGTGCACAATTATTTTTCAACAATGAGCTCAACATGGCTGTAAATTTTATAATTTAAATACAATAAATTTAAATTTAATACTTTTTCAGTAACGTTAATTTTATTGCGAATAAATAATTTACTGAAAAGTGAGAATTTAATATTTGCAATTATCTAATTGTCGTTACGTCAATAGGTAGACAATTTTATAATACTCACTTTTTTTTTTTTACTACACTAGAGGTAATAGATTATTAATCTTTTTATCATTGAAAGAATATTCTCTCACATCTTACAATTAGATGGAATAATCACAGGGATTCCACATAATTGTGTGCATTACTTCAATGTGCGTTCTTTTGTACGAGGAATATCCAGAAGTAGCAAAACGGAAGTAATCAACACTTCAGATTAGCGTCTGTCTTTGAATTGATGTGTATCTGTGTGTGTGTGTTTGAGAAAACTTGTGCTTAGAGGAATAAATTATAATTACGTAATATATCTCGGATACACAGAGAGAACGAGGATAATGACTAACGCGTATTTTAAATGTAACAATATTCGGAACTTCGAAATAAATAAGACAACATATACGTTCTCGAGATGCGAGATGAGACAATTCTTTTCGACTATTGTTTCTGTGTTGAAACGTATCTGATTATACGAAAACGGATATTCTTTCATCGACGTTATTAGGAAATTTTGCGGAATGCTTTTTATCGGTTTTTTATTAACGCGGAAAAACCACGTGCAAGATTTGTTCGAGCAATTTATTGACGCGCGATAAGATTTGAATGGAGTTTTGCAGATTAACATTGAGGGTAGGCGAGCGATATTCCCTAAACACATGACTATTATTGCGAGTGGCGTAAAAAGTTCAAATGTGACACTTTCGTAAAAAAAAAAAAAGTTTAAGTGTGACACTTTGCGCGCACAATATTAATGCATTGACTGTGCTCTTTTTTTTTTTTAGACACATTGATCGAAGTAATTACAAGTGCAAAATATTACATTTGTCCTTGAATGTTATATAAAGCCAGTAACTCGTACGCGTTTTGTAAACATAAATGAACCATACGGAGCATTCAGACTGCAGTCTGACCTCATTGTACTAACGATATGGCTCGCTAAATCATTTTTCTCTTGAGACAAGCGACATTTGTATGGAAGAAAAAAAAACAGAAATGCACAAACACTACTGAAGTAAAATTAAGCAAAAAATCGCAAAGATAATCGTTCATTGCTTTACTCACGTGTTTCGTTTGCAGACACAAGCGCGTTGCAAGCAACAGCGAGATTTAAATCTGCGTTTAAAAAAATTAATGCGTACCTCACTATAAATGCATAAGACCTTCTTCTACTTTTGCAGAGTACGCGAGATTTATCGTTAACTGTTAAACGTTTTATTGGAGAAGATAACGTGTCTTATCACACGTGTCTCACACGTGATTGCATTTTTCTACTCGAACGCAATACTACTTTACGAATTGCTGGTACGCGCGTTGGGAAGTGAGCGCGGCGGCCACGTGCGAAACGTCACGAAAAAAATCGCGTCCTCAACCTTCCGACGACTATTCGACTATTACACCGTCGGATATTTATTTACGTCTGTAGATCGCGCGTAAATGCAAGTCATTCTCCGAGAGACATCCCGATTATCACGAGAACAACGCATTGTTGTCTCGCTAAATGTTCTCGCACTCTATATAGTGCGCGTCGAATTAAGTAATGATGACGCGAAACTCTTATCGCAATGCCTTATTCTCCGGAACCCCTTGTCGAAGTAAAATGGGATACACGCGGAGGCCAATCTGTCAAGATTGACGAGAAGAGCCTCGGAACAGAAACTCAAGAATCGCGTATGTTTTTGCCTTGAGAGAATTTTTATCGTTTTGCGAATACATGGTTCATCTCTTTATCGCAATTTTTTCCTCTCTTCGTGATAACAAAAAATTTCTTGTATTAATATCTCGTGTCTACATCGAATCCAATTCTATTTATAATATGAATTTTGTAAAGTAATACGTGTATGTATTTGCGCACGCAATTTTATATATTATATATATATAAACATAATTGTACATATACGCAACATTCTTCACTTAAAGATAACCACATTTTTAATGACAAAATCACGCGCAATAAAATTGATCTGTCTCAAGGCTACCGAAGGTATGAGCGAGAACTGCGGATTATGCGGGATTCATCCCAAGTGGTTACGGAATCGGGCCACCCCGAAAAACTTCATCGCAGTCTACGGTTTGCTGGGCACCGTCCAGGCGATGGCGTTCATCTACATCGTCGTTACCTTGACGACTCTGGAGAAAAGATTCAAAATACCCGGACGTACAACTGGTAAGTCTCGCTCTATTTTCTGTAACCGCCGCCGTACGTTATATGTAACGTCACATTAATGCGATTGTATGCTTTTTATTTTGACAAGGATAAAAGTTAGACGCGTATTAATTTACAAGCAGACCAGTAGTGCGACTTCAATTAGAATTGCGGCCGAACGGATAATTAGCCTCGTTATGTGGCGCTGAACGCCGTCATTTTTGACAGAGACTCAGAAACGTGGGAGAAATTTATGCGCGTTCGAGCGTCTCGCGTTTTACATCTCGACGCTCACACGGCGACACTTGGCGAACGTGTCATCTCATCTTATAATCGTCTTCAGCCTCGGTTTCCATTGCCGGCAAAGCCGAGAGTATAGTCGAGAGCATCCGCGGGTATACTATCGCGCGTTTAAAAGCACTCGTACTTGCACACGCACGAATTGCGTTTCCGTGTGCGTTTATCTAGTAGGTAAGTAGTGTGTCGCAATCATAGAAGTGACAAATCTGTCATCGTACAACGAGCGCTGCACATGCTCTGAACAGCGAAGACGCGCGAATATACATTACACACACGATTTCGTGTCTTGGTCGCGACGCTCAAAATCTCGATTTATTTTACAAACGAAAACTAGGTTTTATAATTAGAAAAAAATGCGTTTTGTACGAATTTTAGCTGAATAAAAAAAAAAAAAAAACCGACGAAGTTGTGAATAAGAGAAACTCAATATACATAAAATAACTAATTTCTTTTATGTGTAACTATAAACAATACATCATTTTTTTTACATAAGAAAAAAAATGCATGAGAATATATTTTTGATAGAAAATATGTAGTTTTTTAAAATATTTTTTTATATATTTTTGTAAGCAGAGTTTTCGAAGGATTTATACTAAAAAATCGGTAAGATCTGTCTCGATCGTCTTACCAGTGGCTAACGTTATTTGTAATTAAGGCAAAATGAGATAAGGTTAATCCCTTGTTTACGAGGAATTGCGTGCCAAGAGAAACAGGCAAGTCATTTTTATTACCAATATCGAGCGTTGCTTCCATTTTGCAAAATCATTTACTGAATGTTTCACTTTAATTAGAAACATTTTACTGAAAACGTTTTCAAAGTGTTATGACTTTCTATTTTCTATCGTATCACACATGTATGTGTGCGAACAAAATGACAAAAAAATCTGATCTGTGAGGTCTTAGTCATTTTACTATACATTAATTAGTGAATGACATGAATTCGCACACGTGTTACAAGTGTGATATTACACGCACATATATTACGTTACGTCGTATTATATTACAATTACGATATTGCGGTTTTTCACGTATAAGACAAATGATTTCAGTATCGTCAAGCGATCGATATATATTTACGTACACACATCTATCGACAGTCTATCTGATATCAGATAACGCGACAATTTCTTTCTCTTTAAGCGCGATATATTATTAACGTCGATCACGCAGTTCATATACACAGAATTAATAAACATATCAGTATTTTATATCGAAGAAAAAAAAAAGACAAACGCGAGTCCGAAGAATACATACGCACTTAATGACCTTGGCGATTCGAGTATTCACGAATTGTTCTTTTTATCGCTCGATCTTATTTTGCGACAGGTTTGATACTTTCGGGTAACGAGATCTCGCAAATATTTTCCCTGATCCTGACCTATTACGGAGGATCCAGTCATCGGCCGAGATGGATCGCGGTTGGTGTCGGCTTGAGCGGGTTGTCCTGCCTCGTGCTGGCGATACCGCATTTCATATACGGCCCCGGAAAGGACGCGTTGGCGCTGACAAAGGAATATCTGGATCAGACACTGCTGAACACGACCGTGTCGAACGATCTTCCGCTTTGTCCGCGCACGTATGAGCCGAAATCCTGCGATCCCGAGACCGTAATGAGCGTGAGTGTCATTCCCCGATTACTGGTCTTCATATCCCAATTCATCCTCGGAATCGGAACCACGCTTTATTACGGCCTGGGACAGACGTATTTGGACGACAACACGAAAAAGAAGAACACTCCTATGCTCTTTGGTGAGCGTTACTGATCGAGAAATTTATTGTTTTTTTTTTTTTCTAACCAAAAAAATTTTTTTTTTTTTTTTTTTTTTTTTTTTTTTTTTTTTTTACTTTAACCGGTGACGGTGTAACTTCAGTATCACGTATGTGATAAGTAAGAAATAGATGATGCACGCAATATCTCGAGAGTTATATCTCTGAAAATATTCTTGGTGTCTAGTTTTATCCGGAATCTTTCGGTATTTTATCGCGCGATTGTTTATAATTTCTGTTTAATATGAGAATTAATTAATGATTGTGCTTCGTCTCTTATGCATTCTTTGCAAAATATTCAAAGTTTTTTTTTTATCACGATAATTGCCGCGTTATCTCTGTCCGAATTGGAATCAACAAAAAGTTGTAATATTAACTTTGTCGAAAATTTTCGAAACAGGTTGCATCTTCGCTTTGCGCACCATAGGACCGGCGATAGGATTTCTATTGGGCTACGCGTGCTTAAGTTTGTACATAGATCCGAAACTTCATCCCGTCATCTCGCCGAAAGATCCGCGATGGTTGGGCGCGTGGTGGCTCGGATGGATCATTCTCGGTGTTATGTTGAGTATGTTCGCCGTTTTGATCGCTATGTTTCCACGTGAGTTTCCCAAATTGGAAGACACTTCCAAGAAGGTAATTTCTCATTCTCTGACACGTATAAAATGTTGATTTTTTCCGAATACACACTGAGACACTCTTATTTGTCGGTATATATATATATATATATTTTTTTTTTTTCAAAAGAAAACAAAATAAAAATTTTCAAAACTAATGCAGAAATTAAATATATTTTTTACTGAAAAATAAAGTTAGCGATATTTCTCCGGAAAGCGCGCGCTCTAAGTACTCGGATAAAATCGATTACGTTTTTTTCAGGACGGCGAAATACCTTTGAAGTTTGATTTGGTGCTGCAGCAAAAGCCTTCGATACAGATAGAACCCACCAATCCAATATCTCTGGATGTTGAATACATACCGACTATCCGCGAATTTCCGAAAGCCGTGAAACGACTGTTGACAAACTGGTTGTTGACCTGCAACAACCTAAGCACTGTATTTTACATACTCGGCGCCTCGGGCTACATCACGTTCTTGGCGAAGTATCTTGAAGTTCAATACAGTACATCCGCGGCTGGCGGCACTGTGATAGCAGGCACGTGTATCAAAATACATGTTTTTGTACTAATTACTCAGAAATAACTTTGCTAAAAAAATCTTTTGACGCGACAAAAATTAGTTTTTGAAATGTTAATTTTTGAAATATAATTAATATAAAAAAAATTTATTGTTTTACTAGAGAAAGATTTATGTTCTTTTTACAGGTCCTATATCGCTAGTTGGTATGGTATTAGGATTCCTGTTATCGGGATTGATAATCAGCAAGTTTAAGCCGGGTCCTCGACCGCTACTCGCTTGGAACGTGTTTGTCGGGATCTGCTTCGTCGCGGGACAAGTGTCGTTTATATTTTTCGGATGTCCGGAACTCGGAATACGCGGCGTGGACTTGGACACCATGCAGTAAATATAACTTTAAATTTATTTCTTGTTACTTCTTTTTATACATCCGCGCGCAATTGCGCGCGCGACGCGTCTTTTGAGACAGTTTAATGTGTACGTGTCAATTTTGTTGTTTGCAGAATAAATTTCACAGACACTTGCAACGCCGATTGCAATTGCGTAGGTATCAAGTATTCGCCGGTTTGCCACGAGGCGTCCAAGACGACCTTCTTCTCCGCCTGTCATGCGGGATGCCAGACGATGCTGAACGATAAAGAATTCGGCAACTGCAGTTGCCTGTCTTTAGACGAACCGACTGACCGTATCGGAGGTTACGTCGATGATTTTAGTTTCAGCGGACCTTTCCTCACGGAACCGCTCGATTCACAGACGATCTCGCCGATGTACGACAAGGTTAGAGCCGGGCCGTGCATCAACAATTGCAGCAGACCGTATTTGCTCTTCATGGTGTTGACCTGCATAATCCAAACGCTAGGATGTTCCGGAAGAATCGGCAATGTTTTGGTGAACTACAGAAGCGTCGAGAAGAAGGACAAAAGTTTCGCTCAGGGTATCTCGCTGATGATCATCTCGCTCCTGGCCTTGATCCCGGGACCGATTATTTACGGGGCGATCATCGACTCGACCTGTTTGATATGGGACGAGACCTGCGGGACCAGAGGAAACTGTTGGTTTCATCACCGCGACAACTTTCGATATTTCGTCAACGTGTCGTCGGCTGGTGCGTGTTAACGACCTACATCTTGTTAATCACTTGTGTTTTTCCGCGAACGGATCAAAAGATTTAACGAAGACTAACAACGCCGACGACTGAAATTATCTCACTGATCAATCGCACACTGTCTGTTCGTTATTATCCTGATCGTAATGACGGATTGCTCTTCTTGTTTTGTTACAGGATTCACCATGATAGGAGTGATATTTGACGCCGTGGTGTGCTATCTCTGCAAGAATTTGGATTTGTACGGTGCCGAGGAGACTGACAAAAGGCGCGAGTTTGTCAAGGAGGACGCCGTGATGACCGATGTTTCGAATGAGAAGAAAGAACTCAATGGGAATTTGCATCAAAAGATAGAGAGTAGTAATTTATAACGCTCGTCTCGCCGCGACTCGATAATAACGTGATGATTGTGAAATTCTCTAGGTACCTGAAATTTCGGGGCTTCCACGACTGATGTTAGTTAAAAAAAAAAAAAAAAAAAAAAAGAACAACATGTCGACAGTCCGTAGCTAGAGCAATGATATTTTAAATCAGCGACAGAGACTTATCATGCGAATAATGCGTTGACGCGCGTGCACGTCTTGTCTGTTGCATTTTGAAGAGGTTTTAGATACTCAAGGGACCGAGAGCTGTTGGAAGCTGTTGTTGTTGTGAAATTTTCTTGTTGAACGTCGTTGTTGATTTCGAAATCGTGTGATCGTTCCTATCTCTTTGTAAATAAATTACGAATATTTTTAGTAAAAACCACATTGTGTTTTTTTTTTTTTTTTTTTTTTAATGAAACGATCTTGCAGCTATTTTAGACGTAAATCTAAAATATATATATATATATACTCTTTCTTCATCGCTTCATCATCAATTAAATCTTCTACAAGCGGAACGTGCCGCGAGAAGAAGGGACTTGTTTGACTGCACGAGAAAGTACATCGTCGTGTGGATCAGTGAATCGACACCGTGCTTATTGCTTCAGATTCGCAAGAGCAATAGGATTGAAGCGAGACGAAAGAGAGATGGAGGTGGAGTCTCGAGGCTTGTTTTCGAGCCACCGTCGAAATTCGCGAGGGGAGGGGGAGAAAGAAGAAAGGGTCGGCGGGGCACGCCGGACCACTACGGCGGAGGGATTACATCCCACGAGGCTGGAAGTAAAAAGGAAGTTTTTGTTTGAGAGCCCTTTTAATTTTTAAGCCCACCCAAGCTAAAGCGGACGGCTTGGCCCCGATGTAATGAATTCCGCGACGTTCCCGTGACGTCAGGTCGTCTCTATCGATCGCATCTTTCAGAACACACCATTGAAGGATGTGCTTCGGCATTACGATTATGACGACGTTCCACTTTATTCCGTTTAAAAAAAATTTTAATAATAAAAATGAGATTTTTTTCAAGATTCTCATCAGGAATTCTCCGTCGATCTCACTTTTTATGAAATAATAATGTGCGACAGAAAGAAAATGTACATAGACATTTTTCGATAAAAATATAAATTGTATATATATATTTTTTTTTTATAAAAACGCGTGCAATTTAGAACGGAAGAAATGTGCAAATATGTAATGGTATAAATTCTTATTATTGACAAAGAAAATATAAAAGCTATCTCTCTTTTCCTTGCGCCCCTGCCTAGTATCAGGAAGTTTGTGTGTATACGGCATTGTGCATGACCCTGACCCATCTTTCATATAGACTTCATCTCTCTCTCTATCTCTCTTTCTGTCTCTTTCTCTCTCGCTCTCTTTCTCCCTCTTTCGACGTCGTCTACGCCAACGTACATACAGTCCGATCTAGACTAGCAGCGAGACTGCTGGGTAAAGAAGGACAGAAGCGTGTGATATAGATGACCGGAAGCAATCGGTTTACTCACCTTTTTTTTTTTTTTTTTTTTTTTTTTATTTTTATTTCGAATCACACGTGTATCTCAACACGAAAAAATACATCGCGTGACGTTCAACGCGACTTCTTTCGGCAGAGGTCAATTTATTTTCTATGAGAAAAAATTGAATGTGATGTATGCGAGGCAAAATGCACAAATAATTATACGAGAGAGAAAATAAAAACTGCACTTGAAAAACAAGGACAATTGGCCATTAGGTTTGTTGAAATAACGAATCTAAAGCCACTCCGTCTCTCTCTCTTATATTCCTTCTGCGAATGTTGCGTAATTTACAAATGTAAGTGGGTTGTTCCGTTTAAAGAGGCTAACGAAATTTGTCGGTGCGCTGATGAAGCAGTCTCTCTTTGCAAGTTAACTTGTCGGGTATAATACATACAAGAGAGAAATTGCAATGAAACTACTATACTTCGTGCAAAAGACACGTGTGTGTTGTTTATACGGAAACAAATTATTTGATGTTTGCGCGACATTACGTGTTGACAAAAAACATTAACTATCTCAACTTGTCAATCAGTTTCAAATTGATATTCTTTAAGACTAAAGTTCAAATAAAACCTGATTTTTAATTTGAATTATTTCTTACTTTTTTAGTTTAAATTATTTTGTACTTTTTTCTCTTCATTTTGTTTGCATTATTAATTATGATACATGTATTGTAATTTTACGTGATTTAATACACGACTTAAACAAATAGGCAATTTGAGATAAAAAAATTTCTTCAATTTCATCACGTCGTCCCAAAAACGGTGGCAATCTTTCAATGATATGCACGTTTCGAGTAAACAACAATTCTCGCTGAGAATCAGGCAAATACGTAGTTTATAAATCACTGTGGATTTTAGATTTTTTTTTCCCCGACAGTGAGAAATGTCTCTCCGCCAGTTTTAAATTTGGTGAACGTCACGCACGTCAGAACGTTGTAAATCTGCCAATGCGCGAAGAATCTGAAGTTACGTACGTTAATTTTTCGTTTACTCTGGCATTATTTGGCACTTGTATTTGCGGTTGTGACAAGATTATTCTTCATAGACGCAGAAAGTTTGCATGAAAAACAACAAACCATGTGTCGGCGATAATCGAAGAGGCAATTCTCTAATTTGAATATAAACGAAAAAATTTAATTATCAGTTTAATTTGTTCAATAATTACGAACTATTACGAAGAAAAAAGTAGAGTAAGAATAAAAAAAAAAGAGATAAGAAGAAGATAAAAAATGTTAATTGTGCGTTTGATGTAACAAATTGACGACGAATTATTTCTTTCTCTTTACGAAATTTGCACACATCGAAAATGGTAGATCGAAGCTTCCAAGAAATTTGCACTCGCGCAAGTATATTGCACCGTATATTTATGATGTTCTTATCGTAGATGTAAATTTTCATTTGTCTCGGCAGGTTTGCGAGCAAGCAAATATCGTGTTTCTTGCAAATCACGGCGAATATCGGCTTGAGAGAAATAAAATCACGATTTCTCCGATATCACTTAACAGACGATTTAATTTTAGGCACGCAGAGATAGTAAGTAATTTGTAACATATAAGTGCTTTTCTTCACTCGTGCGCAAGGTGTGACCGACTATTTGTTTGAGATTTATTATATCTCAAAGTTGTTTTTATTATTTGTTTTTTTTTTATGTAAAATGAGATTGAGACAATATTTTCGTCAAAAATACAATATTTGATCGGAGTAAAAACGCGATACGAGATTCAGAGATCTAAAGAAAACGCAATCCAAGACGCAGCGCTTGGAGCGCTGGCCGTGCTTGCGAGTTGTAAAAATTAAATTTCAGCAATTACTCGTCAGCTATTAGCGACATAGCTGTTTGATGTGTGCCATTAGCAATGCGCGGGAATAAACGGAAGAGTTTACCGAGCGCCTGTGTGTGAGCGCGCACGTACGATCACGTTGGCTCTCTTTCTCTCTCTCTCTCTATTTCTCTCTCTCTCTCTATTAAATCATAATAGGTCCACAATGTGAGCTTCTGCTCCCGGAGGTTGACTAGAAACGAGCTTAGACAACACCGTACCGAAAGCCAAGACCTCTCTCGTACACGTCGCCCGTGGTCGACACATTGCGAATAGTCCTCCCGAGTAGGGATGCCCCGTTTCTCGCTAACAACGCCGAGGTCTGCGAAAGAAGAATAGTTTCTTCTGAACTCCTGACCTCCATCTTTTCGATCATTTACAAGTAGTTTGATTTTTTTTTTTTTTTTAATAACAGATATGAGACAACATTTTTTTCAAACAATCTTCGCATTCGATGTGTAGATGCGATCATGTGATTATATTAATTTGATGGCATTTCACAGAACGTAATGGCCATTGAAATTGAATTTTCAAACTGCGACGATAGATGAAAATAATTCAGTTACGTGTAAAAGCATACTTTTACAATTTTTTTATTTGCTCTTCGCGAATGTCGCAGTATCGCGGGGCGCCAAGCGCTTGCCCTATTAATTGCGTTTTTCTTGCAGCATCCCTACTACTATCTAGACATCACGTATGCAGGTGTAGGTTATCAAATAAAGACAGGCCTGCACCGACGACACGCACAGACGACGAAGATGGCTAGTTTTCCTAGAGTCGTAGAGAAAGAGAGACACGAGAGAGATCGTGATCGTGGTCTTGGAGGGCAAGAGGAAGAGAGATTACAGTCAGAAAGAAGAAAGAGAGACGATCGTGGGGGTGGGGGACATGAGCTGATTTTACCCGCTTGATAACGACACACGGTGGACCTCGGTTGAGATGTGTGTAAGAAGATCCCCCATTGCATGTATCTCTTTCTTGTACACGTTCGGAGGGCAAAAAGTGGGGATCCACGCAGCAGGCATAGAACACGGCTTGCTCTCTGTCGCGCTTAAACATCTCAGTTGCGGAAGAATATCGCGAGTTTTCGGACGCGAGTTCATATTTCGCGAGGAACCACGTTGACTCGCGGCGGCGACGGCGAAAACAACCGACGGTTTTTTTTTTGTTCGAACAATCGACTTTTTTCTGTTTTAAAAAGAGCCTCCAACAAGTGTATATTTCACATTGCAGAGACCGCGGTCGATCGGCTTAATTCGGGTCTACCCTGAATCAGCGGTAGGTGGCCGCGCATGTCGCGAAGGTTTCGTTTCTCCTGACTATCATTCGCAGAAACATCGATTACTTGTAATAAAGATTTTACATACAATGACACTGTATTTGTATTTTATAGATAAAAAAAAAAAATACGTATTTGTCAATTTTACATTGCATCCGCGCGTGCGCGCGCGCGCACACACACACACACACACATGGCAATTTATTTCTTATTATTCAATCATTGTCATTTAGATAGAAATTATGTTTATTACATTTAAAATATATAGGTACAGTTACTATTTGGCTATGGTTTTTTCCTTAAGAATCGAGATACGTGAGATTAGCTATTGAGATCAAGTTGTTCAAATAATTTTCCGATAATACAGTTCAATACTCGTAGCTCTGATAATAGCGTTTGATAACGGCGTCTGGATATTTATAATTGAAGACTATTGTAAACGTAAAGCACCTACTTCGAGAGTTTAACAATATCTTTCATCTCGTCAACCGTCTGTAGTCACAACCTCCATAAATCATTGATTCGGGCGGCAGCCGCAATCAACCCTCTGATTTTCCCTGGCGTAGGTGTTGGCGACGTATAAGATTGGCGATCGAGTCGAAACATGGAGAACACGTGACCGTGATAAAACAAAGTGGTGCGATCTCGTCGGGGAAACACGAGGGGCGAGAAGTGCGAGGAGTAAGTAAGAGGAGTAGAGGAGATTTCGCGAGTGCGAGCGCGGAACACCGGGCCGGGGAACGTTTTCGTAAAAAGCGATGATAAGGGTCGCGAGGACGACTAAGTCACATCGGAACTGTGCGACCTGCGATTGAGGTCATTGAGTTTTCGCTCTCCAAGTAGCACTCCGTGGTGTGCTAAGGCGCTCGGTTGTGCCAGTTGTGCGGGCAGTTGGACGACTAGGTCGAGGCAAGGAAGATGAAGAACAACTCGAGTAACTCGAATCACGAGAAGAAGAACGGGCCGGAGAACCAAAAGCTGCTGCGGGTGCCGACGACGCCGCCCACAACGCCGTCGTCGCCCACGACGCCCACGACGCCCACAAGAGGTCTTGAGGATGTTTTCAAGGAACTGCCGATCACCGACGACACCTCGTGCGGCATATGGTGCTTCAAAGGACCGATCTTGCAGAAATTCGCCAACAAGAAAGCGTACGTGTTTCTATACGGCGTGCTCGGTTGCATATTCTCGGCCAGTTACGCCTACTTCAACGGCACCATCACCACCATCGAGAAGAGATTCAAAATACCTTCGAAGACAACGGGTACGCATGTTGCATATTATATTGTTAAATATTGTCTATAAATTAATGCGCGCGATAATGATGAAAATTTTTTACTTACCATTCTCTCAATATATTTTACACAAACATATTTTATATACACACATTATATTTAAAGTGGCACTCTAGTTCGTTAAGTCTAAAAATACATAATATTTTAAAACAATAATAATTTGTAATATACAATGTAATCTAATCACGTACTTGAAGATAATAAATTTCGAGATTTCTAAATCTCTTATTATCGTAGAATTTATTATAAAATCTTCATATTTTCTTTTAGATCAGAAAAAATAGTTTTTATAAAGTAGATTTTTGAAAAGTTTAATTTTAAATTTTAGAATAACATCACATATATATTATTGTTACATTATATATGTGATATATATATATAAGTACAAAAAATATCATCTAAAAGATCTCTCGAAAAAAACTGTTCTCTGAACACACACGCGCCTCTTCTTCTACGCAGGTCTCATCACAGTGGGTAACGACATCTCGCAACTTTTCGTATCCGTCGTTCTTTCGTATTACGCAGGAAGGGGTCACAGGCCTCGATGGATCGCTTTCGGTATTTACACCGTAAGTTTTTTTTCACCATGTAAAAATCTTCGCAATGCATTCGAGACGTTTTTTTTTTTTTTTTTTTTTTTTGCGATTATCCGTGTGTGTGCGATTATCCACCGCGTAGATATTCACGCGCGCCGGACTTTCCGATCGCGTCGGCAGGAAATAAAATCAGCTGTCGGCACACGCCCCGAGGAACGAGTCGGTGGAGAGACGTCATACCTCACCGATTGGTCGGTTCTTAATTAAATTAGGAAGCGTTAGAATCGTAGCTACGCTCATTCATGCCTCTCTTACCATCGTACTATCGTGGCCGTGTGCGCTCATAGCCAAGCGCTTCATTCTCCCAATAGTAAAAAGGCGCTTGTGTGCGGACCGCTGAAAACTTAATCGCACAACGTATTAAAAAAAAAAAACAACACGATACTATTTACATATACGATAGAAAAAAGTTTTATTATCTTTAAAGAAGCGAGCGATTGAAATCGTTTGTGCATTATGTTGTACTAAAATGAGCCATTTCGTTCGTCAGGTTGTGCTCTTCTGTTGTCTAACGATGCTGCCGCACTTCCTTTACGGACCCGGCGAGGACGCTCTGTCGCTCACCAAAGAATACGGGACAAAATTGCCAACGCTGAAAAACGCGAGCGCGATACCCGACAGGCATCGGAAATTCCTTTGCATGGACAAAGAAAATCGCGAAACGAACTGCGAAGTTCAAGACGGTAACTTCGCGCCGCAACTGCTTCTTTTCATAGCTCAGCTGGTGTCCGGGGTGGGTGGCTCTCTTTATTACACCCTCGGCGTGTCGTACATGGACGACAACATACAGAAATCGAAGACGCCGGCGTTGATCAGCTTTTCGTACTTCCTGAGAATGTTGGGACCTGCCATCGGCTACGGACTGGCCTCGTTCTCCTTGAAGTTCTACGTCAGCCCGACATTAACTCCTACCATCACGATGCAGGATCCAAGGTACGCAATTAGATAATTGCAACAAACTTGGACGTAGTTCAATAACGAATTGTTCGTTAACGAAACAACACGTTGATCCACACAAAAAATCTATATTTTATTTGCAATTACTTAATTTTTTTCCGCAATACGCAATACTCAAGGTGGCTGGGCGCCTGGTGGCTGGGGTGGATTATTCTGGCCATTCTTCTCTTCATATTCGCGAGTGTGATCGCGCTCTTTCCGAAGACTCTGCCGAGAGCGGCGGCGCGCAAAGTCCTCGCTTTGGAACGCAACAAATCGGCCAGCAGCATCAAAGGCGAGCAGGAATCGGAATTGCCGGCGTCAATATCGGACATGATGAGAACATTCAAGCGACTGCTGACGAACACGACCTTGATGTGCAACAATCTCGCTACGGTCTTTTACTTTATGGGTTACATGCCGTACTGGATCTTCATGCCGAAGTACATCGAGACTCAGTACAAACAGTCGGCATCGGTTTCGTCGTTAATCACCGGCACGGTCGGCTTGGTGTTCAGCGCCTTTGGGATTTTGTTGTCCGGTCTGATCATTTCGAAATACAAACCCAAGGCCAGATATTTGGCGGCGTGGAACGTCATGATCGGCGTTATATCGATAATGGGAATGATCTCTTACGCCTTTCTCGGTTGCTCGGCGAACGACAGTCAAATCGCGATTCAACCCAATGGTGTTCTGAAAACGCTGCTGCCCTGCAACGAGCAGTGCAGTTGCGACTACGTCACCTATAATCCCGTGTGCACCGAGAACGGACAAACATTCATATCGGCGTGTCACGCCGGCTGCCGTAGCATGAAGGTACGACATTACTTTTACTTGATAAATTTATTTATTTAAAACGATATTAATGTCTAACTCTATCGAAGACGATCGGTCAAAAAAAAAAAAATTGTGTCTCTTCAGCTTTTTAGCAACGGCAGCAAAATTTACACGGACTGCAGCTGCGTGAGACCGATGTTGCCTCATCATCCGGCGCAGTCAGGCGCCAACAACACCTTCCCGTTCTCGACGGAACCCTCTTACGAAACGAATCCTCTCTGGTCCGAAACCGTTTCGGAGACACTGGGAACGGCCGTTCCGGGCTCGTGTCCGGTCGACTGCATGGAGAAGTTCTACATCTTTTTAGCTGTGGTGTGCCTTTTGAAATTCAGCGGCGCGACAGGCAGAGCGTCGAATTTCCTAGTTTCCGTGAGATGCGTCGACGAGAAAGACAAGGCGGTCGCCATGGGCTTCGGATTGACGATAATGAGCCTGTTTGCGTTCATACCGTCGCCGATTTTGTTTGGATATATATTAGGTTTGTGATAAACTTTATTTGCGCGCACACACGTACGATCGGAGATAGACTACTTATAGCTCGATATTATCAAGTGTGGTAAATCAACATCTTTCTTTATCCTTTCTTTTTTTTTTTTTAATTGCGTTACTTTGTTGATTCAAAATCATTTTTGCGAGCGCGCGCACGGTTGATCGCACTTTCTATTTGGAGATCGATTAGTAATTTTATCTCCTGTTACATACAGATAGGACTTGTCTTGTGTGGGGCAAAACGTGCTCGGGGACGGGGAATTGCTGGCTGTACAACGGCGAGGCGTTGAGGTACTTGCTGAACTTCACCGCAGCCTGTAAGTGCAAGTGCATGCAAAACAAAAAAAAAAAAAAAAAAAAAAAAAAACAGCTAATCGAGACACGTTCGATTTCTCATTGCGTTTGACTCTCTTCTTTCTGATCGTTGCAGGTTTCGTAACAATCGGCACGCTGTTCGACATAGGGGTTTGGTACTTCGTCAAAGATGTGAAGATCTTTGACGAGGAGATCGAATTGGAGGATATAGCTGAGGAACCCGGCGAAACACTTTGAGGAATGATCACGTTGATGATCACGTTTATTAATAAAAAAACGTTTATTAAAAAAAAAAAAAAAAGGTTATTAATGAGACGCTTGAACGGTAGATCTCCAAGTTGAGAAAGAATGAGCTAAGGACTCGAAGTGAGAGAGGACCGACAAAATAAAGACTTTACAAGTACCTTAAGCATCTCCTTAGATATTTAAAGACCGTAGGAATCTAGATGAGAAACAAACTGATCGTTGATAGATGATCATCCCCGTTCATTGGTGTGTTCGCAAAGAGGAAGAGGCAATGCGTATTTGATTATTTTAATCAGTTTTTAATTTAATTTTATAATTTACCGCCGGTCAAATATTTTTATCGCAAATACGATCGTAAAATAAATAAGTAAGTGTAATATGAATCTTTTACTCGGATTCACACAAACGTTTCTAAATGCAAAGTAACGACCTTAAAATGTCAATCAAGTGCACAATCAAATGTACGTATATATTCTGTGTGTGTATACACTGTGTATACTGTCGAAACAATTAAAAGCTAATTGTGTGTATATATAATAATTCTACTTTTAACTAGCAACTAGTAAGACATACATTGTAATTTATCTAACAATAAAATATATATATAAATACATATACGCAATGTATCTGGACTCGCTGTTTGGCTAAGAAAGTTTTTTGCGTTTGAAATAATTTTATCGAAACACAACACACATTTGTTCTGCATGTGTTGAGTAACGAGAGAGAAAGAGAGAGAGAGAGAGAGAGAGAGGGAGAGAGAGAATAACAGATATTATACATATACTTTAAAACAGAAAAAATTATTATTATTATTATTATAAAACAAATGGAAGAAATAAGACTACAAAATGATATATTACATATAACATGTGAAGGTAAATTTTAATAAATATATTAAAATTATTAAAATAACACTTCTCTCTTACAATAAAATGTACAATTACACAAAGAATGCACAAGAATATATCTACGTCTCGTTAAGTATAAAATCATTTATAAGAAATAACAAATAGGCTAATAAGAGGCGAAAGTCTTATATAACAAACAATCTTACAAAAGTAGAACTACGAATTATTAATTGAGAATCAATGAATGGAAATGCACATTCATCAGTCACAGAAGATCAGTTTCTGCCGCACAAATCATACATACGTACGTATATATTATATAAACATTTCAATTTAAAATTATACAATGCTTGATCACGTCGAAAAAAAATTATTGAAACTTCTTATTACTCATGCATTGAACGAGTAGAGTTCTTGATGACTGTTTACTTTTACTAATAATTACCGATTTTTTTATCAATATACGCAAAACTTGATGTCACATGTGTGTGTTTGTGTCATGTGTATTATGAAACAACAACGTGTATTAGAACAACTTTAAAGATCAGTTTGATGAATCGGTTTATCTTCTTTGGCGGAGTGTTTCGGACTGGGAGTTTGCCGTCTCTCTGAGTTCTTGTCTTGAACGTTGGGCAAGCTGCCAGAATCTGTAGAAGATTGTTTCCGGGAGGACAATCTGGTAGGAACCATGGCTACCAAAGGTATACCCAGTTTGCTCTCCGATCGACTTCTCGTATCTTCCATCGATTTCACCGATAACTGATCATCGCTCAAAGTTTCCTGACTCACGTTCTGCTCGTATCGATCGATCAGCGACTTCACGTCCTTCACGTGCGCCGTGTCCGTCGGTATGCCAACTTCATTGAAATCACCCTGTTCTGTTGCGGCCTCTTGACCTTTCTTCGAGAACTCGAAGCTGCTTGTCTTCGAGAAACCGTCCTGGTGACCGTTGTGATTCTTGAATTTGATATTCCGACCTTTTCGCGGATCCTCGTAGTTGTCGGGATTCGGGAACCGTCGTTTTAGAGACGAGTTCTTGGACGAAGGCCGTTCGTCCTGACTTGGATCGTAATCCTTGCTCGAAATGCGCTTTCTCGATCTAGGACCGACGCTACTGAGATCGCTCTCGACGTCGGAGTCGATCTCCAAAGGTGCGTATGCTATTTGTGGATTCGATTGTTTCTTACTCTCGTCGCTCGAGCTGTTCAGCTCGTCTTCGGAATCCAGATTTTGGATCGTCGATTTCTTATCATGATTTGCCGGAGGATTCCAATTCGTTCGACGATCCCCCGGACCTAGCGGACCGTATTTCAAAGGTGTGGTTTTTTGAGTACTCTCTTTTTTTCTCGAAGAGTTTTCTTCCGTTGAATTCGGTCCTGCACTCGATTCTGGTTCGACCACCGCCTCGACTTGTCTTGTAACATTATCTATAAATATGATTGAAAATTTATAATTAATCTTATTAAAAAATTACACAAAACACAAGATTTCTATTAAAAAATATATATATATATTTACTATTGTTAACTGCGTCGTTTGTTATTTCTTCTTGCTCAGCTGGTCTTTCTTGTCTAACTAGCGATTGCAAGGCGCCGCTTTCCTCATCTTTACCTTCGATACCTTGCTCGTACAATTGCAAGTTTTTACAGAAGAACCAAACGAGAATTTTGAACACAAGACTCAATGATAAAAACAGTATTGTCAAGTAGCACAAGTAGTTTCCGAGCTTTTCGTTGTCGTGTAAATGACAGATCGCTCTTTCGCTGCCCCAATATATACACGCCTGACGCGTCACGTATTCGTAAAGAATTTTACCGGGAACGAAAACGAAAAGGGCGATCCACATCATCCAGAAACCTATACTGAGCGCTTTGTCTTGCTTATAGACGGATCTTAGATTGATCAATAAATCTCCCACAAAAGTGGATGCGATCAGTGCATATGCCAATAAAGATCCAAACTAAAATAAAGTGAAAAAACAAATAACTGTTTAATTAAACAATCGTAAATAAGTCGGATATTTTCTTGCAAACGTAATAATGTGTTAAAAGATAAATAAAAGAAGGAAAAAAAACCAGCGAAACCTCAAAAAGTAACCAGCCGGCTTGACATTTGTCCGATTCGCACGGGCCATCTTTCGCTTGGTCATTGCCCCTTCCCGTCATGTCTTCCACGCACTTACAACCACTGTATATCTTTACGTTGTCGACGTAGACAATTTCGGTGCATCCGGCGTAGCAAGGGCTATAGAACGTGAGCTTCCCGGAACTTTCGCACACCGGTCGGAAATCGGCGTCGCTTGAGCAAAGACAATTCTTGTTGCAGTATTTCAACAAGCCGTTGCTGTACGAAAACACACAATCACATGAGATCTGCTCGCGCGGATTATTTACTAAATTTAATAGATTCAAAATAAAAATATTTCTTTATTTCTAATTTATGTATTTATATTGTTCGACAGTCTCGAATGTCGATTTCTGAAAAATCACTTACGAGCCTTTGGCCAAACCAACGACAGGCGGTTTGTCGCAAGTGGCGAATATTAGCGAGATAATTATTGCCACTATCAGAACCGCAATGACTAAACTGTAGCCAATGATGAATCTCGCTCGTGGCTTTCCCTTAGCTAATACCAAGCCGCTGACGATTATAATCAGGCCAATTAAAACTGGCCTTACAATATCTAGAACGTGAAAAAAAAAAAAAAAAAAAAACAATTACGTTATCTATAGTCACAAGTCGTACAAGTTAGTCGAGAACTGTACATGCGCAATGTTATATCTAAATAAAACTTATATAATGTTAGAAATAAAAAAAACTGACACTGTTTTACCTGACGCTCTTTTATTTTTATTTATTTTTTTTTTTTGTTTAAATATACGCGTCTATAAATGCATCAGTTAGAACTCACTGTTGATTAATCGGGATAACAGAGGATCGGTAAATCCGAGAAGCATTCCCGTTGGTCTGGGTATGTGAAATCTCGACTCCAAAATAGTATTTTCATATTCCATGAAGTTTAGAAGCGCCACCGCGCAAAATACCGTCGCGAACACGTTGCACATCAAAATCTTGTTTGTGATCAATCTGCAGAATGACGGCCAGAAGTCGGGGCTACCGACCTTCGAAATAACGGTTCGGTGAGGTGCTCGATTGTAAAGCGAGGCGGACGAATTAAGAAGTGAGGCTGCGGCTTGTTCGACAACCTAAGACGAAGCAGAGAATTTAAACAAAAAAACAGAAGTACGTCACACACGTATGATTTTTTCTAACAATATAATGAAAATATCGATCGCGTTGTACCTCTGAAGGTAGTCTTCTGGGGAACCACGAAAGCAACAAGCCAGGAATCACTAATAATACAGACAGAATTGGAAATCCAAGCCACCACGCGCCGATTTGATCCTCGTACGAATTTATGACAGAGAAATCTTCCGCGTCTATCCTGAACGAGTCAATAAAGTAAAAATAAACAACAAAATATACTTGTTAATTGTTTTATAGAAATCTATTTTAACGATTTACAAACGTCGTGTGAACATGTGAATAAATTTTTTTTAACGTTCAGAGAAAAACGAAGTACTTACCGAAGACATCCCCATCCCAAAAAATATCCGAAGAGAACGCCGACGATTTTTAAGGCGATGATTATACCGATGAAGGCGGCCACGTGTTTTCTTTTCGTATTGTCATCTAAGTAAGAAATTCCCAAGGCGTAATACGCAATGTTCCCCATTCCAGTTACGATTAACACTAGAATCAAGATAGCGATGGTGATGTAACAGGTCTCGGTTTCTTCTATGATGACTCTGGATAGCGCGGGATTGCACAATTCCGGACTGTCATCTGTAAAAGTCGATATAAATTGTTTGCTTACTTAAAACAAAAAATAACATCCAGTCTCTAAGATAATTTATTATAGATATTATAGATATTATAGATATTAGAAGAACTGACCGGCGTATAATGACATGTGAGTTGCGTTCTGCGTGTCTTCGATAACACGTACGCGATGCGTTAAATGAGGTATTATCGAAATAAAGTATGACACGCTTTGCAAAAGTGTCAAGGCTCCTATCCACGAAACTCTGTGTATTTTATCGCCCCAGTACGCTACCGCTAATCCGAAGACGATAGGTGTCAAATCCGCCACAACGAGAATCCAATCTGAAACAACAAGATTGCATTGAAACAGCGTTGCGATTATTTTTATTAAACTTGATCTTTGCACGCGCAAATATTTGCATTTGTTGTGATTTGCAATTGATTTGTGATTTTTTAAAAACTAATTTTTGCTAATTGTTTATAAAAATACGTACCCATTAAATAAGGATCGATGTGAAACCTTCTGGCTATCGTAGACCCAGCTACTTGAAAATAAGCGTGCGACGCGGCTTGCACCACGCCGAGCCAACAAATCAATCCCACGAAGAGTTTGCGCGTCGCAAATTTCGCCAGTTTCGGGCATTGCAACTGTCCGCAGCCGCAATCAATTGACTGATTAGGTATCGGATTCGCCGGTCCTGACAAACCGCCTTCCACTTGCGATCCGCTTCTCAAAACTTCCGGAAAATTGCGAAGCGACATTGTTTTTTTCTTTTTCTCCAAAAAGACGCGCCCTTGATTCGCAACAAGATCTTATCGTTAAAATCTTATCATTTTGTACGTTTAAAATTTCTCATTTTTTAAATATTTTTTTACTATTTTGTATATTATATACGCGCATGTATAAATACGTATGTACATGCAACATTTGTCCTATCAATTTTAACAATTACTTTATTAAAGAGATCTCACCGTTAGACGATATCTTACGTGATTACGAAAAATACAATTGTACGAATCACTGATATCGAACGACCTATGTATTGGTATGAGTCATTGCGCGTTACTGGAAATTGTAAAGACTCATAGAAGAGTTCGCGCTTCTTCAACATCGCACGTAAAAAAAGTAAAATAATGAACACATCCTTTGTTGCGAGATTTGACAAAAATATTCTGATTCTTACGATAACACAGACATATATTTAAATAATAAAAAAAGTTGCGAAATGTGCGAGATATCGCACCGTAAAGAAACACTGACTTACGTTTGTTCGAAACTTGTTCCGCCTCGTATCGCGTATTTTCAGACTGCAAAACAAAACCACATTCACAATCAAGTCGGCTTGTTAATGTTTCTCCGAGACCCGTTTACATATTGGCAACTTCTCGCCTAAAATTTCACCCATTGAGAGATTTCGTTGATTCCGCGCGTTTTCACTACTGTCGAAGTGAACTGTAACGTTCGATATAACAGGCGCGGCACTAAGCGACGAACACCGCGTGTTATCTCTTCACAGATATGTCGCCGAGATATCTTTCGATAAAGTTAGTGTATTATACGTGTACCACGATGGGGATAGCATTACCGACACCAACATCGTGTCACAGAGGTGTGCGAGACGTTGCGATGACGTTGCTCGCATATATATATATATATAATAAAAGGGATAATATATATATCACACATACATATGCATTTATCTATAACGTTACTAATCGCGTCTCCGTGACAATATTGTCAGTATACTCTTATTTAATATTTTGTCACTTGTACTTAACAAGTGAAATGAACGTTAACTGTTTTTATTATTTGCATATTTTTTTATTTCGAAAAATTAATTCTGTTATTCTAATATAAATCGACGATTTATATTGTCGATTTATTAATTAATAAAGGAAAAATGCGAAAAACAATGTGTAATAATATATTATGTAATATGAGTTATCGGAAAGGCGCTTATCGATACGAAATCCCATCTAGCAATTCGACCAGGTCGTTTTCGTTGAAGCGGAGCTCTCGAACGACTTCGGGGATGACGAATTTCGTATTTGCCGCTCGTGTGAGCGCAGCTCGAATCGCGAGAGGTCCAATTACGAGGACGCTGGTGAGGCCTAGCCGGCTCTCTAACACCAAGGAAGGAGTTAGCAGCCTTAAGCACACTTAAGTCGGTGCCGTAAGAAAATGACGAATGCCAATTAGCATATGAAAAGCTCCCACCCTCCGGCCGGAGGTGGCGTCTCCGCCGCCTGGACTAGCTACGGACCGGCTCGGCGCGCGCTTGGCAAGGCGATCACGTTTTTGAATATTAAGGGCGGGATTACACCGAGGGCTTAACGCGCAAAATTTAGTCCGGCGCGGAGGAACGAGAAAAAATCACCCTTAAGACCTTCCACAACGGACACCGATGAAGTAGAGCCAGGTTCGTCGAGATCGAGGCGGGAAGGTGCGCGCGAGAGATTTCCTCGTTTCAAGGGAAACACGCGTCATTCCTCGACAAGATTCCGTCTTAGCGACGATCATTAAAAACGTGAATAACAACAGCTACGGGATGAATCTGAGAAATTACGTATCGTGCGAGCTCTTAATTTAATTTGATCATTTTGCGTGATACATTTTACAAAGGTAAGTTCGCATGTTCTTCCTCTCACTCTCTTTGAAGCATGTCTAGAGAGATTATATACTAAAAACATGTGCAAATATACATGTACATGTATATATTTATTTGTATATGTGGATATAAATATCTGTAAGGGAATATACAGAATATACATATATATATATATATATATGTATATATGTGTTGCTGACGCGTAGAACGACGCTGGCTTTCCATTAGCAGAGTAAGAGTGACCAGCGCTCGCATTTTCTTTGATGTCAGTTAATTTACTAATAACATCGCTTCGCGACCACCACCGCTCGCTCGTCTTCTAAATATTTGTACCGCCAACATATCGACTTGGCCTCATGTAATTAAGCTTCATTATTATTTGAGCGCGCGAGTGGTCAGCCGGGAAAAAGTCCTTTTGCGGACACACAACCTGCGCTGCGAGTTGAACGAAACTTTATTTCGATTTCCGTTCGGAGAATATATTCGAGTTTTACTTTATCGAGGCACGTGTATAAAGCAACGTTCTCTTCGTTATTTTGCTCGTCCCGGATCTAGTCATTTTTCTTTAGCTCAAACGAGGAATAGCTTCGTAAGCTCTACTAGAAAATATCCTTTCTCGAGCGAACTGTAATCTCGCACGATTAGCGAGGCAACGAGACACATATCCTTACGTGAAAAGAAGATGAAAATCTTGATCGACCTTTCACATGGAACAGGGTTGAGCGAACGGGGGGAGAAGAAGAGGATGGTTCGGCGATCTTAGCAGAGGATTACGTAGAATTAAGTCCAGGACAGGGGCGTGCCCCCCCGTAACACTTAATTTTTCCCTCGATTTTTTAATCTCCCGGTAAATATCGTCCGACCCCTCTCTCCCCTTGCTGCCCTCGTTGTCGTGGCCACCCCTACTCGCCTTTCGCGTTCTCTTACCATCGTCAAAGGAGAACCCATTTAAAAACCTCATCAATGCTTAAGCCCCCGCGCTACCATAGGAACTAATCCCTCCTATTTTAACGTAGGACGAAGAAGAAGAAAGAGGCAAAGAGGGAAAGATAGAAGAAGAGAGAGAGAGAGAGCAAAAAGTGCGCGCTTTTAAAAGTAAGGCTCCGCCTTTATTAGTAGATACAACAGTTTTATTTCCACCGAAAAAAGCGAAGGAGAAGGAAGAAGGGATTTTGCTTCGTATTTTTCTCCTTGTCTTTCGATGCCTCTATCTCGGTTTACTTCGCCCTGCGCGTGCTCTCAGTCCGCCTCGCTTCTCCGGTTTGTTTTACTAACGTGAAGCGTACACGCGAAGCCCTCAACCCTCGAGACACGCCTAATTGGCTACGTCCGCCGCGAAGAACTCCGCAAGATAGCGAGGTGCCGTTTTTCTTTTTTATAAACGCGTCGATTAAATAAACACACATACACACACATGTACACATTTATTTATATAATTAAAAAAAAAAAATTCATTTATGAGACAAAGAGTCATATTGTCGATACACAAAATGTATATTCCATCAACTGTAAAAAGTTGACGGAAGTCGCTAAAATAATAAATCGACGCGCGCGCACGTCAACTCGAAACCATCGAATCGGATCAACTCGGGTACACAAATATTTTCATGTAGATTCTCTTTTGACCGCGTCGTTCATTTCTGAACGAGACTCGCTGTTCTCGATGGTGTTGATCGTGCGTGCGAAGCTCGACCCGACGAGCGCGACCGTAATACGCTTTAAACTGTTAATAGAGCGCGTGGAGGGTGTTTGCTCACGGTTGAATCTCGAGTGTTGGACTAACATTCATGATGAAATTAATCTCCACCGGACGGACTGACGGATGTTTGGGGTGGAGGTCGATTAAAAAGCCCCGGTGGCTTTCGCATGAACAGTCCGTCGCGTTGGGTTTGTCTCCTCTCTTCGCTGACCTCCGAACCTCTCGCGACCCGCTCTCTGGATATGTGACGTTGCGCGCTCGTCGCGGTCGGATAAGTGGTTACCGTCAACGAAATAACTCGTCCACTCGACTGTCGTTATTCGATTAAAAATGTGAGAGAGAGAGAGAGAGAGAGAGAGAAGGAAATTACAGCAACTGAACGAACACGCAAAATTATGTCTATTACATCATTTCGTTACTTTCTTTGTTATTTTTTGTGTAATTTAATTATTCAAATATTAATTAATCAATTAATTAATCAATTTAATTAATATTAATGAGTATCACATCTCGCGGTCAATGCATTCAAACAGAATAGTTGCGGAACGCTGCTTTTACGATCGTTAACTTACGACCCTATCGTTTGAATCGTAACGATCGAATCTTGGCTTTTGCAATTGCATGTCTGATTATTCTCCAATAGGATTATTATTAATTAAGGGTATTGTTCTGTAAGAGGATGCACTAAGTCGCGCGGCCGCACGAGATACCGCGCGGCAAAAGTTCGACCTTAATAGAGACGATAATGGGTTTGGGCGAATTATTCAGTCGCTAATAACCACAATAACAATAGCGTGATCTTTACGTTTCTTCTTTCATTGTTTTAGTCTTCCGTTTGCGGGGAAAATGAGAAGCGGGTGAGGCTTCCATCGTGAAAAGCATCGTCGAGATAACAGACTTGGCCGCAAGGAGAAGCGAGAGAAGTGGAGGGGGAGGGGAAAGGGTAGACGCTTAACATTACAATGGCCACTCCAAGTTGCAACCGCTACCCCTCGCTGGAAAGTGCTTGTCGCGATTCGGGATTAGGAGTCTTTTATGAATCGCAGATCTTGATGAATCGTTTCTTTACGACTTCTAAGATTTCCGCGCGAGTTCGCCTTGTGACATTATTAAATAAAAATCGTAATGCGCGCGCGAGATTCGCTGCGAGCTGCATTAATTTATTCGCAATGATAATCGTATATTTTAGCGCAAAAGTAAAAATCTATTTCATTTTTTTTTTTTTTTTTTTTTTTGTTTTTTGTTTTTTCCGCTCGTAACGTCAGTGAACGGTTTAAAATAAAGAGACGAGAGAAAAAAAAGGAACTTTTCGGAGGATCTTGTGTTCCGACATGTATACAACTCATTCTTCTCTTTGGTCTGAAAAAAAAAAAAATAAGCATCAGGTTCGGCGAAATATCCACCGCAAATCGCGCGGTAGTGTGTCGGCGGAAAGCGGGTGGGAACGCGGATGGATGGAGGTAGG
Organism: Pseudomyrmex flavicornis; assembly: GCA_014825475.1. Lineage (NCBI taxonomy): Eukaryota > Metazoa > Arthropoda > Insecta > Hymenoptera > Formicidae > Pseudomyrmex > Pseudomyrmex flavicornis. The sequence goes on along the minus strand of QVNW01000717.1, from coordinate 18,585 downwards.
CAGTCAGAGTTTGCTCCTCTGCTTTTTCAAACAGAAATAAGAGTTTTAAGAATCAACATACGCGTCGCGCGACGCAGATCAAAAGACGCGCCGTCGATAATTGGAAGAAATCTTTTCGCCCGCCACCCACTCGGAGAGATTCTTCCGGTTTTCTCTTCCCGCCCTCCCTCCTTCCCCGAACTTCGGATCCTTCCTCCTCGGCATTTTCGTTTGAGGATTATGCACATTTCACGGTGGCCGTGACGGAAAAACATGGACGGCATATTTATTTTGTCTCCTCGAAACACGCTCAGCGAGCTTTTCGAAAACGGGGAGCGACGGGGGAGACGTAGGGTGTGATTTCCACCCGTGCGGTCTCACGCGACGAGAGAGAAAGAGAGAGAAAGAGCGGTGGAGTCCTGATGTCTTTGGTTTACGTTACACTTTTATTTATCTATACCTGAAAGACGCGAAAAACTCACGATATCACGCAGACGTCTATCAGTAAAAGTAACGCAACTCTTTTTTTGTTTGTTTTAACGCTAATTGGTATCTTTGGACATTCTTGGTTCGAGTTTGTTTTATAAAAAAAATTACGAACAAACTGTCTTTGACAGTTTCACGAGTTTGTTTTGTTGTTTATCAGTAGACTGTCGGTCAGTCCGTGCTGTCTGTGCGTTGTTTTTCGCAGTAATTTCTTTGCCAAACGTTCTAAAATATTTCTTACGCCTTGTTAAAAAAAAAAAATTTAATAACACGATTATCCAATCGGGAAATTCGTGTGTGTTATTTTCGGGAGAATAGATGCGCTAAAGATCAAGTTCCGGAAACTATGAAAAGGACCGCTGAATCTCATTAATAATATATATGGCTCTTCTCTCGGTGTTTTCGCGCAAAGTTTGCTTCGAACAACTTAGCATATTACTGCCCTAGAGCGTTCACATGAAGCTCACGTAAAACTTTATTTTCGCGTCGTACCCGAAAATTCTTCCTCGCGCTACGCCGCGCGCGGATTACTTACTCACGTAAAAGCTGCGATGTGCCGTTATATCGATCAAAAACAGAAGAGAAACGCAAAGATTGCGCTAATTAAAAACAAAAAATCGCGTACAAAAGCGCGAGGAGTTAAAAATCTTTAATTTTGGGACGTAGATTCGCAAGAAAAGAATGGACGGACGTCAAGGAAGGGGTTAACTTCTAATTGTTTTGTTAAATGACGCGCGAGTAAGAATCCCTCGGAGGACTTAAGCCCCAAAGCGACCGCTAGCAGTGGTTTCAGTTCATTTCGTACTCTCTTCTTCTTCTTCTTCTTCCGCCGTCCGCGTCTTCGTTCGTCCGCGAGTCCGTCCTTCTTTCTCCGCGAGTCCGTCGTTCCTACTTTTCCTCTCCTTCCCGAGCCTCTCCGCCGCCTTAATTCTTAGCTTTATTCTCTCCTAAGACTCTCTCTTAATTTCTTATTTCTTCCCCCCACCGAGCCCCCTCTTCTCGTCTATCCCACCTTTCGCAATTTATATCCGACGAAGAAGAGAGATAGGTCGCGCGTGGCAGAGAGAGAAAGGCCACTGAATGCCGGGCTTAAGCAGACAATGCTTCGCTTTCAAGCGGCGGCTTCGAAGACCTTTCTTTCGCATTAGATACTTTAATTCTTCAAACGTGTCTCGCTGCCAGGCGAACGATACTCTTCTTCTCGCGCGCGCGAGTGTTACGGGCGACTTTTTAAAATTCCACTTCGATGAACCCGCGGCATTAATTTCGTGATTTTTTTCCGCGGTTACTCGCGTAATTGAAAAAACTGTCGGGAGGCGGACAAAGACACTACGCCGCTTTCTTTTGGGGAAATATATTGTAAAAAAATATAATTTATATGTTTTTTTTTATCGCATTGTACATGTATATTGACAAAATATGTTAAAAATATGTATTAATTAATTAAATACGACTGCTTGACACATATTTTGATATTTCTACCAACATATCGTAACATGGATACGTATCTCTCTTTTAATTATATTTATCTTTAAACAATTACAGAACACTGTCGTAATTCGTCATTATTATTCTATACCTATTAATGGAAACGACGCGTTTAAAGTTACACGGAGTTGTACAAACAAACGGACGGCGGCGGCATAATTCCGCGACATCAATTTTGCAAGAGTACCGGGACTCTGACAACAATGACAGAGCCGGGCGGCTGCAACATTATTACCGCGACGGCTACGGAGCAACTGTGTAACATCCAAGGCTTACCGGAAGGACACGTTAGCTCACGGGAGAAACGTTAGCGGGCGTGAACTATCGAATAACTGTCAAATGCTCGCGTACGTGGGTAACAGTTCAATTATCAAACCGTTCGTGCACGTTAACAGAAAACGCTGACCTAGACCCCCTCTGTGACAGAAGTGACATTCATTGCCCTATTGAAGCCGTCACGCATTGGGTGATCGGCTGTCGCCGACCGGATTCGGAAGAAGACTGTTGTCCGGGGAAATCGGTTCGCACATTTCACGAGATCGAGTATAAAAATCCAACTCTGTTTCCAGCGCATCCGTTTTGCGCGTCGATCTTGCAACATTACGCGCTTCCGAATATTTCGTTCGAAATCGAAGAAAAGAGACAATTTACGGAAGTATCAGTCGAGCGCTAGAGGAGATGCGCCGGCCATACGCTGTAAACCGCCATAATTATTCGATACCCCTTGACACACGTAATTGGACAAGTTCGTTCGGGAAATGCCAACCGAAAGTGAGTAAGAGACGCGGAGAGACGTGGACGGTGTGACGAGAGGAGGGAGGGAGAGGTAACGTGGAAGAGCTAGCCGTCGATTTTACTGACCATCTACGAGCCAACCATCGGCTGGTAATGGCCACTTTGAGGGCCCACCATAAGCTTTCCCAAAGAGACGAACCCTTGCTCTAAGTGGTCTTATACCGACGTTTCGACGAGGTAGATACTTACTTTGCCTATCCACAATATGACCTGACCTTTTGCCCCCTCCCCCTCTTTTACCCTATTCTGACCGTTCTTCCTTCTCGCCGCCCGTCTGTCTGTTCTCCACCCCCCGATGTAATCGAGCGGATATCAATTTCTTCCTTCGTCCAATAAGAGCCAGTCAGAGCGCGGAAAATTTCACGATCGCGAAATTGTGAATTTTAATCATTTAAAAAAATATGCGCATAATCTCAACTCGTGTGTAAGTTCATTTATGTTTCTTTTTTTCTAGATTCAAGTTACATATGTTTTACATTTGAAAATTTTTACCGCACAGCAGTGGTTTTATTCAAGTTTGAAATATATCGTCTGAAGTGATGAGCAACTCTTTCTCCCTCTCTCTCTTTCTCTCTCGATGCAACGCAATGGCGGCCGCGCGCGTGTTCTCGTGCGCCGCACCTGCACCCGGGTGCGTGCACGGGATGTACAAAGTATTTATATACGCGCGCGCGTCCTCGTCGATGATTTCAATTTTATCGTTCGAACGCGCACGATGGAAGACGCGGGTGTGACGGAACGGGAAGAAGGGCGGTGGCGCCCGGAACAGCGGGTTTCAGAGGCTAAATGGAGGTACACGGCAGAGAAGCAAGGGTTAACTCAATAGAGGTCTAAGTGAATTACTTATCGCGTGTACACCCAGTATACAGACTAGATGCGTTTAGCTATAAGTGAGGAGGATACTCAGGGCCGATCCTATACCCGCCCGGCTCGATGAGCGTCTCGCGCGCGCGTCTCTTTCACCCTGCTTCCTTTCCCGTCCATTTTACCGCCCTTTTTTTCGTCCGCGCGACGCTCGCGCGTGCAGCTCACGTCTCGAAACAATTGCATTACACACCGCGCAAGTATCAATTGCATTACAGTCTTTTGATGTCCACATCATCGAAAAACAAAGCGACGCTCTGTAAAATGTCGCTACCAGTGCCGCGGATTGCGGTACAAGTTGTCAGCGAGATTCGCATTTCGTCGTTCGCGGATTGTCCTCGTTACATTTCGATTTACGTCCCTGTTTAATTGTCTTCGAAAAGGATGCAAGGCGGGTTAATACAGTCTTCCTGGAAGGGCCCTTACGAAGGCCCTTCTATCGTCTGGATCTTTGATGGACGCCTGACTGCTCAAGAAAATTCAGTTAGTCCGCAGCTTTGTGCGCTATCGCGAGCAACGAGAAGAGAGAGAGAGAGAGAAAGCGACGTAGGAAGATAGAGGGACAAAGGGTGAAGGGTTACTGCGCGAGAGGGTGGGAGTTAGTGCTCGGACCGATGTCTCCGCTTCGAACTTAATTAGCAGCCTTAATTGCCGCCTGATATTGCCTCGGGACAATTAACGCAATTAATCGGAGAAAGTGTTACGCGACGGAGAAGTCTTTTCTTACAGAGCCGTGCGCGTTCGCGCGATCTTCACCTTTTTCCTCAAATGCGCTTCCCGATCGCGCGCGACTCGACTTTGTGCGACCTTTGCGTATATAATATTTTCTGCATTATGAAACTGACGTCCGAATTCGATTAACTGCGCTGCGGATGAATTTTTCCCTCCCTCGCAACTTCACGTCGTCGTCTCTCTGTAATATTATGATTAAGTTACATGTCTGATAGCAGCGCGGTAGCGAGTGGCAGCGAGTCTCGTTCGTGGCTTGATAAGTGACTAATGATATATCGCGCTTGATGATACATTCCCTCTAGTAGATAGTAGCACTTGTTATCTAACCATCTAATGTTTATAATTACGTAATGTTTACTGATTATATTTGCTATTACACAGGGATTTTATTTACTTATAAAGTGTTGTAAAATAAAAATCGTTCATTTATTTGGTCTTTAATGAGAAGACAAATTTTTATTCGCTCAATGTTTTTTTTACGAAATATTGACGATGTAACGAAGAAAGTTGTCGCCAACTTCCGACTCGAGAGTTTGTCAGTTTAGTCCTTATTTCAGCGCACGTGCGGTATCAGAGATTAATTGCAAAGTGCAATTGGCGAGGATAGGCAGGCGGGCGGGCGGTGTGAGATAAGTGCCGCATCTCGTCGCGAGACCGGACGGAAAGAGAGAGGGTTGGAAAGAGGGCGGACGTAGGGCGGTAGCTAGCGCATAATGTACTCGGCGCGGCATAATAATTCAGAAATTTGCATGTACGCGGGCTAACTCCTCAAGTAGGTTATCTATGCTGGAAGTTTTCTTCCCCCGTGATATATAACGCATCCTACTGTCGAGTGGTGTACAAGAGAGCGCTCGCGCAGAAAGAGAGAGAGAGAGAGAGAGAGGGAGGAAGAGCCACGTCTACACCGCGCCTTACGTCCACGCGGGCTGTAACGGGGTTGGAGAAGACTGTTGGGCGGTTGTCTTAACTTATACGTAACTACGCGGCGGGAAGGTACGTAACTGCGCCGCGGTGTGCCGACACATTATCTTTTCGAATTTGAATTACTCTCTGCCACGAAGAGATAAGCGATCGTCACGTTTTCTGAAAAGATCTCTCATAGGGCAAATTTATTCCCATTGCTCCCTCTCTCTCTTTCTGTACTAAGAAGTTTTAATTCTGACATACATTTAAAAACTTGGAAACAAATACAATTTTTTCTCCGTTTCAAAAGACAAAAATAGTGTTTTATATTAAACTTAAAAAACCTATTACTTTGATTATATATTTAATTTCATTCCTAATTTATATTACATATTACTCTCTTTCATGCAGTTAAAGCAAAGACAAATAATTCACCGGACCGCGACACACAGATTTTATTAAGATAATGTTGTAAATTTTAACGCAAATTAACAATTTCTTTAGGCAAGAGATAATTTCAGGAGAATAATGATTTAGAAATCTCAAGATAAAAGCATGGAAATTTATTATTGTTACACATTCGTTTTCTCGACATACACGAGAACCGCTAGACTCGCTTCTTTTTCAAAGGATATGGACCTTCAGCTGTGCGGAGAAGGAGAAAGAAGTCAGATTCGACCATTTCTTGTGCGGCGGAGAGATAAACTCACACAATCAGTGATATATCAGCGTTCCGCACGACCGACATACAGACGATTTCTATTTCATATAGAAGAAAAATCCACAAAAGCAAATTTTTTTCCCGTGTAATTCACAATTCAACGATTTATAGCGATGTGAAATACAATTCCCTTTTTTTTTTGTTCAATCTCTTACTTAACTTTTGCCGAATTTTCCCCCGTCTTGCTGGCAATTCACGGTCGGTTAGTCTAATACACTATCCGGGCAATCCTCGCGAGTTAACCCGAGTCGTCTAAGCAGCTTGATGTTGGTCGCCATGCGGAAAAGCCTCACTTGCAACATCCACACGCGTAGCTCGGTACGTGCTTGATCGCCCCGCGAGAACTCCAAGGGGACATCGACGGACCTCTCCCGCACCCCCTTCGCGTCCGCTCTACGTAGGTCCTAATCCAAATTTCCAAACCTCATATTTGCCTTTGAGTCGCTCTCGTCTATCCCTTTCCGCCGGTCTCGTTTCGCAACTCTCCTCGTATGTTCCGCTCTATCCGTACGTGTACCTCCTGTCCGTATCGTGCAGATAATACCTCCCTCGCCCATCTCTGCACTCAACTCCGCGTTCGGCCTTTCCTCCCCCTCCCCCCCTCTCCCCGTCCTCTCTCTCTGTACCGACTAAAATCTCCTCTTTCCTATTACGCCGTATTACATGTACAGATTTCCCGCAAACTACGACCGTGTGTCTCCGATAGCCTTCTTCTCCATGTCGCCCGCGCGCGGCACTCGATCCTCCTTTTGCTCTCCCGGAAACGTTTTCACCCTCAAAGGACTCGCGCCGTAGTGGTAGTAGTCGGAGGATTACGGCGTACAACTCTCTCTTCCACGACGAGTTAGAATTCATCGCGACGCGATGCGTTCACGTACGCGCGCGCGCGCGCGCGCACACGCGGTCGCAGCCGAGAGTTTATTGAACACGTTGAAGCTGTATTAAATTCTGTATCGTTCGCGGCCGCGGAACTAAGGGAGATAAAGCAGCCGGCCGGCCGGAAAGCTGATTGCGAATCGATTGACTTTTCCCGGAAAAAGCGTTCGAGCATTTGCATAAAAAGCGAAGTGACATTTCTGCAGAGAATATAAAGAGATGAGGGAAAAAAAAACTCTCCCTCCCTTCTCGAGGGAATTTCCAAATCCTTATCAATTGTGTAACTGCTATTAGTGTAATAATTCTAGCGTAATAATTTGATGAAAGAGTCAATTATATATTTAGCGTCACATTGTCTGTCAAACTTTTAAAAAAAATAAAAAAAGAGGCAAAATCTGCATCAGATACAATATAAAGTTTTTACATACAAACAGCACGTTTTGTCAGAATTTTTTTATTTTGTCAAATATTTTACCGATTCGATACGAACGTTTGTATAATGTATAAAACGCAGACATTGTAAAAACACGCCTATCCTTACTTCGAAATTTCATCTCTTCACCGTGTGCCTTTATTAACGTCCGCGCGCAGCACACACACGTTACCTTCGGTTCAGCAAATTGCACGGCCGTATATATTCCGCGCGCGGGCTTCCGCTCGATCGAGCGATAAAAAGATCCGTTCCGATGCCTCGAAATATTCTCCCCGCGCGGGAGGGGAGGGATTTCCCGGTTCTTGCGCGCGTACATGTACCGAAGCGAGGCGTACCCGCTTTTATGCAAGTTAAACGCGCCGCGTCTCCGCGCGCGTAGATCCATAACGTAACCCTCCGACCCTCGTAAAGCTGAATTTATTAACACTTCGAACGACGGGGAGATTTGCCAAATGGTTTTCAATTTGTATCTTAACGCAGCCAGACCACATGCTCGGCGCGGAGAGATTCGCGTGTCGCGACAGATATCTCGCGCGGGCGCGCGTGTACTTTTTCGTGAGGGCACACGTATCTTACCCCTGCCCCCGAAGACGTATACACACGTGTCTTACGCGCCTACTCCGCGCGCAATATCTCTTTATTATTGCGCGAGTCCGGGAGTCCTCTGCTCATAAAATTCAGATTCGGAAGAGAGCGAGTTTGTTTTATTGCGAATCTTGTGCTTAATCGATCGAAACTCACATAGTGAGTATCGGATCACGGGGGAGAAATTGCCACCTCGAGCAGCGATACGAGATAACAGTGTGACTACTTTGGCAGTCGGGTTGCATTTCTACAGGCGATATTTTAATTGCACGCGCAGATACACATGTATCTTAAAAATGATATTATATACATACGACATATGTACAATATGAAAAATTGCAAATAAATCGATTAAACAGATTGTGAAAAAGTCTAAAATTAAATTAATGAAAAATGTGTACCGATTTACAATTAACATTTTATAACTGATTATATCTTATAATTGCGCACGCAACACATTATTTTTTGTCAGTCACATTTTACTTAGAAAAAAATTAATTGGGTTTAGAACAAAGTCGTATCTTATCTCCCGTGCAGATCTCAGCTTATCGAAGTCGCGTAACTTGCATACATGATGCAAGCGAGATAATCCGTGCGGCACAGCTGTTGTTCTTTCGTAATCGAAAATAAAAATACTTTATGTACAAGTTTAGCGAGACAATTTTTTTTTTCACCGATAAGACAGCTAAGATTTGTCTTACTGATTTTTTAAATCGTGTCATAATAATAACGTACTAATCGTGGCACGATAATCGAAATAGCGTGATTTTGGATTCCCTTCTCGAACTCGTAACTTTCTCTACATATACGTGTGTTCTCGAAGTGAAATACACGAACGTGACAATCTTAATGTCACCGCGGAAAGTATATCGTGAGATGCTTCCTGTGCGGTGACACGCACCATTTCTCTGGGATGTACTTTACAATAGCAGTTGTTGATATAAAGGATGCAGAATACGTGGCTGAAATTCTATTCCGGTGTAACCGCGTATATATTCGAGAACGTATAAATCTTTTGTTACAAAAATGTATTTCTACATTAAAATCAATATAATATAATAGATATTGAGAATGAAACATCTCAACAAAATTAAACCTTAACAAAACACGAGATTCCTCGTAAAGACGAGAGAGGTCCTCCTCCCGGTCGAGAATCACGTAGTTGCATTTTCAAGCTCCCGCGGGCGTGCTTCCTTTAATTCTAAGCGGACATCGGGACCGTCGTCTATTGGACGACGAGGATATTCGGATGCATCGCGTGGGATGCTCGTAATTTCTCCGGGTAAGCTCCGGCAAATTAGCTCCGGGCATACGTTACTCTAGCCTTAGTTGTCTCTCTCTCGTGCACTTCTTAGTTCTCCCTCTCGTTCCGCTCTTTTATCGCCCCTCTCGGAGAGAAAACCCAGCTTTTCTCACAGCGATCCGGCCCGCCTCGGCCGTTTCCTCCCCTTCTCGCTCTCTTCCTCCTCCTTTTCCCCTTTACGTCGTACTCAACCTCCCACACTTCCTCGGATAAACGCGTACAGTGCGAAAGTGGTGAGGTGTCCGTGTGGCCGTCGTAAGGCGAGGCTCACGTCCTTACCTCGAAAAAGCTCCGGAAAGGAAAGAGAGAGATCTCGACAAGAGACGTTTGTCCTGTGCGGTGGTGGGATACGCGGTCCTGGACAGCGAGCGTCGCGCCGGCTTCGTGGTTCGACGCGAAAGCTACTCCTGTGTCTCGTCAGAGTAGGCGTGTCGCACAAGCTCCACCCGCAAGCTCTGTCGGTGGCACGCCCCCGTGGAAGCAGGGCTTTGCCATCGGGCGCACTTCGTCGACCCTGGCAAACCACCCTTGCCAAGGGCCACCACCGCTCCCGATAACGTAACCCTCTCTCCCTTTCACTCGTCCTCTTCCCTCAGACACGACGCACGTCCTTCCACCCGATACGATCCCCCCCTGACCCTTTCTCACTTCCCCTCCTTCCTCCCCCCGTTTCCCGCTCTTCTTATTACTCCCTTCGCGCCTCGTCGTTCGGCGACGGCACCCCACCCGCGGTTCTCCGTCGTAGGAGTTGCAACTTCAGACCGCTTTGCACACAGATTGCATCGGAGGTATCCGCGGATGCAATCGTTACCCCACTGTCATGTTTCCACCCCCTCGCGCACTTTTCTCTCTGTCTTTCTCGGGGTGCGCGCGCGTATATATTCTGCGTGTGTATTCGGATGTACGAAAGAATATGCAGCTAACGCCTTCGAAACGCTTTCGGTGAAACGAAAAGCGCATCGTCGGGGATGACGATGAGGAAATTTTGTGTCTCTCGGTCGGCGATGTCGGCGTCAATATTGTAATCAGCCGCGCGCGTCGCGTATTAGAGAAATAGAACTGTCAGCTGGAACGTTAAGTTGTTGCAAGAACGAATGACTCACGCGCTAAATACAAGATATACGGCGTTGAATCTCTGTTTGAGTATCCGTTTAATTCTGAGAACAGATAGTTTTACTAATAAAGACTGATGCACGCGAGTGACTGGTACTCCGCATTCGCATTTGCAACATTTAATTAACGCGGTCGCGTATCAAAGCAACAGTAAAAATATTTGACCTGTGTTAAATTGCAAATTCAATATATTTCGACAGACTTATCGAAATTGCGACGTTGTTCACGCAGAAAGTTAACGGCGAACTTTGTTTGGTTGTTCGAAATCTATAAAAGCTATACGGTGGATCAGAATGGATTAAGATCTGACGACGGGGATAAGATGCAGATGCGCTTATGACGCGTTCGGTTATCGTCTATCCGCGCAAAATAACGTGATCGGATTTGGCGAGTGTAAAATGCTGTAACGCCGAACGAAATTTCGCTAGTAGATTCTTAGTCTGTCGAGGCGAATTTGTCTGGAGATTTACACACGCGGCTTCTCGAGATACGCACGAAACCGTGCACGAAACCGAGCTATATATGTGCTGTATACGCAGCAAGTGTAGATGAAATAATTTCACATTACAATAAGCTTCGGAGGTCTTGTTTTACGCAAACGATTTAATTTTAATCGAAAACTTGAAAAATTGAACAATTAATTAAATTTTATATAAACACAATTATACACGAGTGTATTTTTGTTTGTTATTTCAATGAAATAAATTTCGTGATATATATAAATATGTGATAAACAGCTCTGCTACGTAATAATATTTACTACGCGCCAGATGAATCAGGCATTTATCTTTTAAGCGCTCGGCTAATCTCAGGATTTTCCAGTCTGTCAAGCGAATCAACGCTATCAAAGCTAAAATTGAGCTATATGTTTATGTTGTAGAATTTTGATATTGTTTTATTTTACTAAGTCACTACAGATAAAAAAAAAAATAAAAGAATAGATTTTTATCGCGATTTAATTTATTTTATTATTAATACTCTATTAATTCTCGCAAAATCTCGTAATTCGAAAAAATCTCTTCTTTCTTTTTTTAATATGAAATAAAATGTTATGAAAAAAATTGTTTTATTAAAATGGCTCAAGTATTACAATCGTTGACGTAATACGTATCGCCTATCGAAAAATTAAAAGCGATTGTTAAAAAATATCGTAATTATAGTTCGACGAAGAGAAAAACAACAACGTGTGTTCAGTAAAGCGATAGATTAAGTAATATCAAATCAGGGGGCTTTTTGTTGATAAAAACGTCTCGGATAAATTGACTTCGGTTACGTAATCGTTTCATTATCTGTCGCACAATTCTCGTAGATATCCGCCGATTAGACCAAAGTACTTTATGCCTATTTTGTTTCACATTGTTATCCGCTGATAAAACGGTACGATATTTGATTTTGGTGACTCTCGAATTCGCTCAATTTCGGCGGATTATCACATGATAATAACGCGCTCATATTTTCAGACATTTTCGACACCGTCGTTTCGCGTAACGTCTGTCCACACGTACACGCAAACGTAGAAGGATGTAATCGAGAAGGACCGCAATTCGCGAAGCACCGGAAATTCGTGGATACGAGGATCGGTAACGATACTATTATACTTATTCGTCGTGTCTATGGAAATTAATTCTCAGAGATTGTCTAATCCGACAACGACATTCGCAGGAATCGACGAGCACATGTGCGTACACGTATATACGTGTGTACTCATTTCCTTTGACGGTCTCTGATTTGAGACCGCGTTTCATTTTAGTTGACATATATCAGAGAAAAGCTTCTCTCGCGTTAATTACTGCTGCAGTAATATAATCAAACAGATTTTACTTCTAATTAGCAAATAAAAAAAAATAAAACATTTTTTTCTAAAGTTTAAAAAATGTAAAACTTGAAACTTTTATTACCTATATACCTACATACATATTTTATATACATTTATGTTTGTTTGTTCATTATCTTATTGCTGCTTCACGCTATTTTGCAGCCGAAAAAATTTTCAAATGTAAAAATTTTTATTATACAAAACCGTATTGCGTGAACAGATATGAAAACAAGTTTTTCTTATTAGCTCGTTAATCTTTGCATTTATCTACGCGGACGCGCGACGAGATCTCGGATCTTGATTGCTTTTAAATACGAAGGCCGAATAATGAGTTTATCGAATCAATTTCTAATCCAAATCCACGCATCTGTTGTTTCTCATCGCGTGCGGAGGAGAAGCAACGTTCGAACGCATCGAGTTTCTTGTACTCGATTGTTACTGTTATTCGCAAAATACGATTATTAATAAATCCTATAATTGAGTTCACGCTGAATTACGCGTTTCGGTACGGCTCCGCTTTCCGTTGAGCGCGCGGGAAAATATGTTTGTATATAAAACTCCGTTCTGAAAAGCGCCTTTGCGAATAAATTGATACGGACACATTCACAAAGGCTACTTCCGAGTGCATGAAAATGCCTCGCAATTGAGGATCGTGAAAAATCGATGCATGGATATCGGCTTGATGCTGCTTGCGCATTCAAGCTCGGTCAGTCGTGGGACACGGCTCGCGGACACGGCGCGCGTGGACAGGTGTACGTGCACCTTATTTCTAGACACACCCTCGACACGTTTTCGTAGTGGGGGGATGTCGACGCGCAGGCAAGGAGAGTGGGAAAGGTTAGAGTTCGACGAAGGAAGAATTTGTGAAAGATAGAAGGTTGGGGGCAGAGAGATGAGATGAAAGCGCGCGGAATGTGAGAGAATGGATCTTTCATGCGTGAAAAAAAAAAAAAAAAAAATATTACACGCGCGAGAAGGAAATGAATAAGAGAAAGAGAATTGCGTGAAATGCAAAGTACACGATACGATTAACGATTCGTTGTGTGCGCAAGATTATGATACAATATCTATATCTGTGATGGAAAAAAAAGAGAGATAATCTCGCACGCAAGTGTATTATTATTATTATAATCATGTTCTATTTATGACAAAAAGAGAGAGAGAGGGTATCAATACGATACATGTGTTACAAAAAAATCTAGATAAAAAAGCAGAAAAAAAAACCGATAAGTAAATAGTTACTTCGTAACATCAGCATTAAACAGAGATAAGACGGAGAAAAAAGCACACACATAGATTTTTGAGGATGTGATGTGCGAGATGCAGGAATAGAGGAATTTATCGATGATATTTAGAGACGAGTGGAAAGAAAAATAAGAAAGAAAGGCGGTAAAACGGCGAGAGAGGGACGACGCTCTCCTTATCCGGAGCGAGGAAACTCCTGAGCGGAATCAGGGGAGGATAAGAGGAGAAAACGCAAGAAGCGTGGAGGAAGACGATGGTGGTTCCGGCGGAATCGGCGAGAGGGTGAATCGGGCTGAGAATGAGGACCAGAGGAGGTACTCGCCGCCGATGTTCGGTAGACACGACGACGGTGTCACGATGCTAGATGGTGGTGGTGGTGCTGATGGTGGCGGCAGCGACGAGATACAGCGTGGTGGGGTTGATACCGACAGCGCGCTCGAGAAGGAAGGGCGTCGTAGGGGCAGCAGATCGAGCGCCGCGACGCCTGAACGCGCACAGTCGCGGCTCGAACGCCGTCCCATACGAACGTGTGCCGTTCTCGTATCAGACTCTCTCGTCGTCCTTCTCCTCGTCGTCGTCGGAGGCGCGAATGACATTTAACTCGGTTCTATCCGTAGAAGCGTAAAACAAAAACGAAAGAGGACGCGCGCGATTCGTGATTTAGATCTATTCTAAAAGAGTTTTGCACGACCGAGAACGAGACCGGCAGAGACAGATCGATCGAAATTATTTAAACAGCATCTTGAAGGGCTCGAGAAGCACATGTTCTCCGATGGCCAGAGACGAAAAAAATCTTGACGCTTCCACCAGTGTGTTACGATTTTATCTGAGAGATGATTGACAACGGTGATCAGACTTTGTGATCGATAAACTTGCTGTTAGTGCTCGGAAATAGTGGTACGTGATATTCCGTGACAGAGACGACACGGGTGCGTTGATCGAACGAATGGGACGAGACCGTAGATCGCTCTATTTACTCCGAGTTTTCTTACGGACGATACACTTACCGTAATCAGTAATCGCGAACATGTGTGTGATTTTCCGCTAGTCTAGTCAGAGAAGCACGTGCGGGTTTTTAATCGTATTTAAGATTTCACGCATATACCAAATAGCACTTAGAGCAAGATCGTAGCGATTGTGTAACTTGGGTTTCGGTGTAAGAAGAAGAAGAAAAAAAAAAAGATGATCACCCACGCGTTTAATCGTTAGTTACTTCGGAAGTTTAGGAATTAAGAGAAACTCGTAATATAATAGCACCTCTTACATTATATGTACATTCAACACCGATCAGTTCACGCGCGAAAATTGTACTCAACAACGTCTGTGATTTCGATCGTGAATTTTATGTAATTGTTACGCGATATCGTCGATATTTAACGCACACAAACACACACACGCATACACACACACACACACACACGGTGCTTCGGATGATCCGAAAGAGACGAGAAAACATTGACATTTGATCCTAAGAGAAACGAACGTCGGATTTTTTAAATTGCATTCGACTCTTGACCGTTTTTGAAAAGCGACAGAGCGCGAATGTTGACAACATGACTTTGTGAAAATTCGACAGCGATATGTTACGAATGGCGGCGACTTCCGAGGCCCAGGAGAATTATTGAGGCCCCAGAAGGGAATGGATTTTCAGAGCGCAATGGACACTTTCGTAGAGGCATGGATGGCTGCTAACACAAAAACGGATCAAGTACAGGTACATTAATCGTTTTAGTTTTCTCTCGGAACAAAATCTTTTTTTTTTTTCGGGGATTGTTTTTGATATTACTTGTCATCCGTGTTACATCTCGGGAAAACAAATTAAATCTTTTATAAAATTTTGAATAAAAACAAACATATAATAATAATATAATTTACATGTATATATATTAAAACTTTATAAAAGCATGTAATTGTCTTAGTTTTAAAAACTAATATTGAAACTGAAGGTAATTAAATAGAATATTTTTTTTCCAGAATATATTGCACAATGTGTACAGTTTTATTTTAGATTTTGTGAAATAAATTTTATTTCACTATAAGCCTCTAGAAACATATGTTTGATATGCGCGCAAACATTAGTGCCACTCAAATCTGTATCTTTATATAATCCATATATAATCCATATATGATTAATTATACGTTAAAAATTTTAATTTTTGTCGTAGAACATACAAGATCTTATCGAGATCGTTTACGTCGTGAATTAGCGTGTCTAGCGTCTTGTTTTTCGGCGTTCGGTCTGTCGAACTTATAAAAATAACGTCGCGTCTATATATTCGGTGCAAGCGAGCACGAGGGGCGAGAAAAGCAACCCCTTTCTGACATTACACAGCCAATTGGCCACCCTACCGCTTCTTGCGCCCCTCTCTCTGGACGCGCTTTCAGTCCGCTTAATTCTTCGTCATCAATTTGGCACATTCTTTCGCATCTCAAAGCGCCCGGTCACTCCACGTGTAACGTGCGATTATCCCGGCATCTAAAATAAGTCAGCGAGGTTTACTCAATTTTACGTAGCAGCGCATGCTCTTAAGAAAGATTAAAGGAAAATTACACGAAAATAAAGAGTTTGTCAACCGATTTCGACGGGTCTTTGTATCGTTAGCTGTGTGCGTTCTCGCGTCTCGATGATCAAAACGACAAACACTAGAACAAACACTAACACAAAAAAATACATACGTGTTTGCGATATCACAAATAAAAGCAAAAAAAAAAAAAAAAATAAAAAACAACTTGTGATCGCCGATTGCGATCGCATAAATGTAATCGCTTAAGACGGAAATAATTATTCATTCGAGCGCGCGGAGTTTTACGGGCGCTCGCGCGGATTTAAACAATTCGGGTTCCGATTTCGCGTTGTATCAAAATTCCTCGTGAACTCGAATTCAGATCTGACACGTATACGTTTCGACGCTTCTCGCGATCTCACAATGAAAACCGAGGGCACCGAAGGGCGGGGGATAATCCTCCGGCAAAGCCGCGGTTCGCGTGTGTGCGCGCTGCGCGCTGTGCGGACGAACGCGCGTACGTTTGCACGTGTACGTATCGGGGGGTCACGGGTTCTGATCACGATACGGATGTGCCCCTGCCTTCTTCCTGTGCCACGACCATGTTCATGTTCTGGCATTCAACGGAATAAGACCGCATGTCTCCATTGACCGCTCCGATCTCTCGATCCACGGTCGCTCCTTTGAACTGACTATATCGAAAATATTATACTGACGAAAAAACAGCGACATCGCGAATATGCGATTCGCAAAATAAAACGCTCGCCCGAAGTGCGATAACGAATAATCAAATCTGAGTACGGGAGTAACGCGTAAATGTAACGCGTTTTCTTTTATCTCTGTCAATTAATAACTTAAATACAATTGAATATACATTCTTCACATATCTTATATTACAAAAAAGAACATCGAACAGACGTGTCAGCTTGATATATCCTACAAGTAATGTGAAAAGAATGATAATGACATTGCGTTGTGTTACGGTAATAAAACTCAACATGTATTATGTGTTGAAAAAATGCGCTTTTTTATTATATTTCATCGTAAACCGTGTCGAAGTGAATCATTTTTACAAATTTCACAGTTACACATTTCACCGACGTGTATATAGCAAAGCTGTATGTAATGTCTTGAAAGAAGAGGACATGTCCAATGAACGAATTGCGTGCATTCAGAGACGCATTTTATTTCGCACAGATGTATTTCAGGAAAGAAGTCTGAGACTGGAATTAATCCCATAATGATGTTACTCCGAAATACGTTGAGGCATACGATTACTCATTTTCGTAGCTTGTTTCCGCGGAAGGACAATGAATTGAATTACAGGATACGCAAAAAAAAATTTAAATCTACTTTTCATAATTCTCACTGCTTAAATTATACGTCAAAGGAGCGAAACTAATGCGCAGAAATAATAGCAATTACGAGCATAATAAAACAGGACAAAATAGCGTGAAGACTGAAAAAATAAAAAACGATTTTCAAACTACGTGTAGAATTTTAGGTTGAACGAAATTTTCTCTGTCGCCATCGATACGTCGATCCGAAGCGCGAAGAGCCAAAAACGAAGTTTTGAATCGATTAATATACGTTACACAAACGTTAAGCCGCGCACAAGCTAGTCGATGTTCAAAAAAAAAAAATAAATAAATAAAACAAAACAATATCGTTTGAAAAAAAAGCTCGCGATCTAAAAATTTTTATGCTGCCGCGACGCAGCTCTTGCATTCTGATACTTGAAAACACGTCCTTGCAACGCTGCACGCACGGGCGCCACGTGTGTACTCGAAAGTGCGTCGGTCGTGTAGGTGTGCGTGCACGTTTGAAGCACGCATGGTCACGGTATTTGACCACCCCAGCTCCCGGAATGATTGTAATCCATCTATCCGGCCACCGAAGCCGATATATCAAACGCAGGTAGAACTCGCGGTCCTCTTTCCGCGCTCTTTTATGTTGCCTTTTTATGCGGTGCGGTTTTTTGTTTTTCCCGTGAATATTGTGCGGAATGTTTGAAACTTTTTGACATGCAGCCGAAGTGCGAAGATGAATTGGGGAGTCGCTTGGAACGGAAAAGTCAATGTGCCATTTTGCAAAATTCGCAACATTTATTAAATTATTATTGATTAATTTGTGAGTCAATGAGAAGCGACGATCCGACGCTCCATAGGCGTGTATTAAAAAAAAAAAAAAACAGTATGATTTTCAAAAAATCAATATCAGCTGATAGCGAGAAGCCGTGCCACGTCACACGCTGCGTTACTTCGCCTTTCCTTGCTAAGAGATTGCATGAGGTAAGCTATCTTTTCTTTGCAACTGAAATTCTGATTGAATTGAATATTTTATCCACACCTACGAAATCCGGATCGTCGCTTCTCACGTGCTCATTTACTTCACATAAATTAATTAAACAATTCCAATAAATGTTGCGAATTTTTAAAATGGCTACATGACTTTTCTGGCAAGTAATTCATAATTTACTTTCGCACTATAGTTGCGTCAAAAAGTTAAACCTTCTTGTATAGAGCAAATCTAAAACTTAAGAGAGAGAGGAAGAAGATTTCCTCTTTTTATTTAAAAATAAATTGTACGTGCGTAGTGTTTTTTCGAAAATATCGTTTCTCATTACGTAAACTTATATGACGCGTAATCGCAAATCGAAATAAACTCTTGCCGATCGAATATTGAAGAATATTAAAACACGTCCACACACATATTGCCAATTGAATTATAAATTCGGAGTAT